>JAJPUD010022743.1:8970-20936 GCA_023553655.1 Myrmecobius fasciatus | reverse complement strand
TTGCCCTGCTCCGTCCTCAGAAGGCTTAGTGTCGGAGGTGAGAGGCCTGAAGAGAGGGGACCAGAGGGACTACCCCAGTCCAGCTCTCCCAAGAGAAAGAACTTGACCACCTCCGTTGTCCAGCCTTGCGCACGTTAAGCAGCTTTGTGTTTAATGCTCGCTCGCTCGCTCGCTCTCTTAGTTTTCTGGGCCTTTTTTTACCCTCAGTTCCCTCAGTAAGCTGCTAAATCCTGTCCCATTTCCACGCAGCCTTCTTGTAATTGGTATTATCTGCTAGTTCTCTCGATGCCTTCCTGGTCTCTGAAAGTCCCTCCTTTGCGCACAGTGCGTCCCTCCTTCCCCCCAGACCGAGCTACTGGCACCTCTGGGGATCTGGTGACCCTTTAGCTGCCTCTCATCCTCTCCCACCCGATTCCTTTGGGGAAGGGAGAAGGCACAAGGATTCAGCGGGAGCACGGCCTTCCAGACAGGGAGCGGAAGCTCCCTTCCCATCACCTCCCTTCCCGGCTCCCGTTCTGTAGACTCGGACATCTGGGCTGCCCAGGAGAAGGGCCGGGAGCTTGCCTCTCCCAGTGCCATCGAGGAGGGGGAGCCCCCTCAGGCAGGGAGGTTGCCTCGTTGCCCCCTTTCTGTGGCCTGTTTGAGCTGAGCACCTGGCAAAGGGCATTCTGACCTTGAGGTGGGTACGTTCAGCCGTCGGCCCCTCCCGGAGTGGCGGAAGGTGCCCCAGAGGTGGCGTGCTGGGCCGTGCTTCCCGGGAGTTGTCCTGACTCGGGTGGAACTGGGGCAAGGTACTTCAGACCACAAGTATTAGCGGTTTCAGAAAGCGTTTCTTGGGGGCCGCCGCCGCCGCCGCTCTGACCTGGAAGCCGTCCCACGCCATCCCGGGATCTAGCTTGAAAGCCATTTGAAATGTCGTCCCCCTCCTGCTCCCCTCCCCCCCAGACACCGGACAAATGGCTTCCGCGCTTGGAGTTGTTTTCCGAGGGAAAGAGTGATGTCTCGTGCCGTGGTTTGTGTGTGGACGTGGGCAGTGTCTGTGTTGCAGCGGGCTGGGCCCGCCTCTTTCCCGGCTCGACCTCAGGTCCTTGTCACGCGGAGGCTCATCTCGGGTCTGGATCGTCCCCCGAATGATCCTTAGGTTAATGACAACAAAAAGACAAAGTGAATGTCTCTCTCCTTCCACCTTCCCAGGGACCGTTACCCAGCGGGGCCACTGCGGCGGCCCCCTCCCCCATCTCCTCTCTGTGTATTATCTGTATCTGGATGCCAGACTGCAGCCTTCCTGATGCGCCCTCCAGAGGGGGGGGAGGGCTCTGTGAGGCAGAAGCGGGGGGCTGGCCGAATGGGTGTTTGTTTTGGGGTGCCCTTCCCAGACATGGAGGATGGGGCCCTCGAGTCCTGGAGCGCGGGGCAGTCCGGGCTCCGGGATGAGGGGTCTCTCTCCAGCCAAGTAATTGGACGGGAAGTTGGGGGGGAGAGGGCGCAGTGAAGGCCCTCTGGGCTTCCTGGAGCTGGCTCCCCAAGTGGTCTCACCCAGCTTCCCCGGCTCCAGGTCCTGGGGGGTTGGTGGGCCCTTTAGAAGGCCATGTTCCACAGCAGGGGGCGAGTTCCAAGACCCTTGTTCTCATGGCACCTGGGGTGACGGCTCTCAGAAAGTACCTTGTGGGTGACACACGGCCTGAGAACTCCCTGATCAGAGCACGGGTCCCCTTCCAAAAGTAACAGGGCGGAAAAGCAAGAGCCAAAGGCGGCCTGGGGGGGGGGGGTCCTCTGACGGTCACCGGCAGCTGGGCAAGGTCCCCTTGTGGGGGTGGGCGAAGGTCCGGGGCCGTTGGGTATGGAGGGCAGGCCTCCTGGCTCGATGTCTGCTTGTAGCTGATGTTCAGTGAGTGGCCAGCGAGGTCATGAGATCCCTCTTGTCCTTGGGCCCCCCTCGAGCCCCTGAGCCCCTCGCCTTGTCCACCCGCCGCCCCTGGGGTGCTCTGCACACTGTGGGTGCGTGCACCCCTTCTACCTCTCTGAAGGACGCACTTCGTTTGGTTTGTTTTCTCCATATAAGTACTGTAGCGGGGCCAGAAAGGGCCTGGGCTGGGCACTCGGTGAGTCCAAGAAGGGAGAAGGGATGGCTGGGGGTCCTTCACCCACCAGCCCGGTTGGCAGTGTTACCTCACCCCTCTTTCAGAGTCCCCCCACTTTTTAGACTTGGGGAGAAAGGGCGCTCTGTCCCCTGCTCCAACTATGGTGCCTGTCCATCCCCTAAACCCATCCCCCCACCAGGCCAGTGGGGAACATGGACCCCTTCCTTACTTCCAGCCCCAAGGCCGGCAGAAGGCCTCTGCTCCTTCCGGGAGCTTCTTTCTCTCACCTGTCCCCTCTCCTCCCGCCATCCCAAGTGCGGAGCGGGATGAGAGCAGAACATGGTGGAGCTTCTGGTCTGGGGAAGAGGGGACGCCCTCTGTGATGTCATTTGGATGAAGGGCCTCCCGGCCTCCTTACCTCACCTCGGCCCCCCTCCCCATGGCCACAATTACACCCTCCATCCCTCCCTGGGGAAAGCGAGCCGCACTCTGGGATAAGCCTGGCACAGGGACACCGGCGGGTCCCCAGGACGGGACCGGCCAGGGATTGGGTATCGGAGGGCCCCGCCCTTGCTGCCACCAGAAGGCCTCGTGGCCCTGAAGTGATGGAGGCCGGGGGGGAGGGGCGGCCGCTCCCTCTGTTCTCCGGCTGCTGTCCGTCCATCCCTCCGCTCCTGGTTCTTCTGCCCCCTCCCTCCTTCTGAAGGCCTGCCAGCCCAGAGCCCTTGGCTAGGACCATCCCTGAATCACCCAATGGCTCTACCACCAGCATCAGCCACTCTGGAGCACCTTGGCCTTGTGGTTGGGACGGACGGGGAGGTTGGCGGGTGGAGGAGTGGTCGCCAGGCTGCTTCAGGGCTCCCTCTCCTCCTGCGTCCTCCCGTTTCTTTGGGGGTCTTGGGTAGAAGAGAAACACAAATCCTGGAGATTCACGTACTGTACAACGGAGAGAGAAAGGAAAAAATACCTAATGTCCCCAAACAAATGACAGTATATTTTGTACTTTGTAAAGTGTTAATTAAAACGGAGAAAAAAATTAACCAAACACTGTCTGCTTTTGTACTGATCGAACCCATGAAAATAAAGCAAAGCGTGGCAGTGTCTTTCCAAGATGCCCGTTGCCTCTTTTCCCCCGCCTGCTCTTCAATCCCCCAGATGAGGGAACGAGTGCCCCGGGAGGTCGAGAAGGGACCCATCTCACCCCTGATCCAGGGCACTTTCTGCCCTGAACAGTCCTGCCCCGGCTATCATCCCACTATTCCCCTTGGGATTCTAGGGCTAGAAAAACCTAGGAAGACCCAACCTCCTTGCTTCCACAATTGGGGAAACTGAGGCCCTGGTTTGTCTAAAGTCAATCAAGTATGTGGCAAAATCAGAATTTGAATTCAGGTCCTCTCGACTCTTAAATAACTCTTAACCTGAATCATTTCTGGAAGGAAGTTCAAGCTCATTTCCTCTTGTGTGAAGGGCGACATAGAGCAGGACAGAATTCACAGTCTGCAGCTTGGGGCTAAGCTACTTGTCCAAGGTCACCCGGCCCATGTGGGCATTTATATCCTATCATTCAGACCTCAGGGCCCAGTGTGAGTCGCATGCTCTGCCTTAGAGTCGGAAAGCTTGGCGGTTCAATGGACGTTCATCCAAAAAAAAATGGTTTCGTGGAGAATTCACAAAGAAAAAACGATAAAAGGGCACTCTCCAGGAGTTCAGAACTTTGGAAGTGATTGCATGACGTGGGAGACCCTCCTCAGAGAAGGGCCTGAGCTCTGGGAGCAAAGCACAATGGAGTCAGCTAAGAGGTCCATCCCAGTGTGCCCGGGGACTAGCGTGTCCCACCTGTGGCGGAGCACTCCGAGCTCGTGTCGGTCTGACCAGCCACCATGGGGCGCAGTAAAATTGTGATGCTCTTCCTGAAGGCAGGACAGCCAGCCACAGACCTCACAGCGAACCTGGAGAGTCAGCATCCCCAGTATTATTAATATTTATACCTAAACATTACATTTAGATTATTGTTATTGTTTAATAGGCTATTGTTAAAATTAAAACATTAAATTATATTTAAATATATTAAACTGAAAATTGAAATATTAAATTATATTTAAATGTTATAAACATGATAATAAAATATAAAGCTTTAAGCTTAATAGTAAGCACTTCATCCAGGCCCATGTCTATTTATGTAGATAAGAAAATGGGCTCAGAGAGCTTGTGACCAGTTCGTAGTCACACAGCTCTGGCACAGAGCCCCAATCCGTGTACCTCCCTTTCACAATCAGCCAGTAGAATCAGATCTTTAGGAGAAGCACTTACTCAAATGTCATGAATTATAAATCATTCACACACACAGCTGCCCACTAGTAGGAGTCCACTCCCATGGCTACAGCCAGAGTCCAGTAGGAAGAAAGTGGACTGAGGCACATGTACAGGAAGCCTGAATCTTGACAGGTCTGTGCTTCAGAATTCCCACCACAGGCACCAGTGTGTTGCGTACAATCAAAAAATAATCGTGCCCCGATTTATACTCCAGATTCCGAAGGTCTCAATGTTCCCACTAGAATTTAGCAAGGCTGGACACATAAGTATTGGTGCCCTTGCCTTGGTGGAAACTACACCCAGAGAGAGGGGCGAGTTTCCTACACTCACAGATGAGAGCAAATAAGACACGGCCCCTGGCCTTGGCGAAGTTTTCAAACCACCAGCTGAAATGTGCCTTGGACGCTGCCAACATATTCATACCCCCGTGACTGACTTGATAAATGGTTGGATTTGAGTCAACAGCAGAAAGCAGGGTCTGGCACACCGTAAGTGCTTAATAAATGCTCTGTCTCAGAGATGTCTAGCCACAGTTCTGCCATAGATTACTGATGACGACCCTAAGACATACCAGAAGCCAACAAGTCTAATCATTGTTTTTAAAGGGCACAGTATGGGCCCTAGTTTCTCACTGTGGGTTGTGACCTCATATGGGATCTCATAACTGAGCGGGGGGGGGGGGAGGTCACAAAATCATGATTTATGATCAGAAAATGTTGGATTTGTATACCTATTTTATAGGCCTAGATACCCTGGGTCATGTAAGAATCATGTCCTGGCCTAGGCAATGGGATAATCAGTTCTATACCTGCTTAGGTGGGGGTGACGGCACCATTTAGGGGTTCCCAACCTTTGGGGGGGGCCACAGACCCCCTTTAGCTGTCCAGTGAAGCCAAAATGCCTCCTCAAAATGGTTTTATATGCATAAAATAAAACACACAGTATACAAAGAGAAACAATTATGGTGAACTATGGTTGTTCCTACTCCAGGACCTCTGCTAAGTGGAGGTGGAGGCCGCCCGCTCCCCAGTCCTGTCCCTCCCATCACGGGGCGGCTTCTACAAGAACTGGGGCTGCCCACTGACCTGGCTGTCTCAGTGTCTCTCCGGTGGGCTGGTACCTGGCCTTGCCACGTGAATGCCCGACAAACCATCCCAGGAGCCAGAGGCCGCCGACCAGGGCTGCATATAAAGCGATACCTGGCACGGGCGGGCCATCCATGTATCCAGGAGGCATTCAGCGCGCTTCATGAAATTTTAATTCAGATCCTGATCGTTCCAACAGTGGAATAATCAATCTTGTAACTTAGGGACACACAGCTGGCTTTGGTTTCATCACAAAAATTAAAGTGGGCCAAGGGGGCGGGCCGGCTCGGACGTAAGCAATAATGAAAAAAGATCTAAGCCATGTTGAAGTTGTGCTCTCCAGATCAGTAAAAAGGTGTTTTGTAGAATGTGGGGCACCTCTAGAGTCAAAGATCACAGCCATCAGTAAACATTTATTAAGCTCCTACTATGTGCAGGCACTGTGCTAACTGCTGAGGATACAGACACAAATAGAAACAATCACAGTTCCTGCCCTCAAGAAGCTTACAATCTTAGGCAAGCCAATACACAAAAGGAAGCTGCAAGGGGGTTAGCCCAGGGGCACATGGGCTACCTAGTCTTACAGACATGGAGATCTAGTGCCCAGCTTTGCCAGGCCAGATTGGCGGGCAGGGCCAGGAGGCAAGGCTTCTTTCTCTTCAAGGGTCTGCACACAGTCTCCCCCATTTACCTTCAGCTACCATGACCCATATCTGTAAGACTAGGTAGCCTTGGGGTCTGCTCCTTCTCTCCAAATCCTGTCAAGCTGTTTGGAGGGTTTTAGACGCCTCTCATAAAGAAATCAATCTAAGTTCACGGATGTTTGGAAGAGATCAGATTTCTTTGCATCTCCAGTGCCCGCCACAGTGTAGGTGCTTAATAAATGCTAACGGGTAGGCTGTAAGGTCCTTGAGGTCAAAGGCCATTCCCTTTTTGCCTTGATCTACCCATTGCTCAGCAGGCTTGGTACACAGTAGTCACTGAATAAATGCTTGTTGAGTGACTGATAGAGCCAATCCCTGAGGGCAGTTTTATAGGGCCTGGCACACAATTACTAAAGGCTTGTGGTTAGAGCACCGGGCCATGGCCATTGGCAGCAGCTTGGAGCTGCCTGGACTCTCCCAGTTCAGCCCTTCACAGAACTAGAGGGCGGGAGGCAGTTCTTGGCGTTTCCTGTGCCAGGGCTGGCTCCAAGGTGGCATGGGGACTGATCCGTGGGGCACACCGGAGACGTCCGGGTCAAATCAAGACAAGCAGAGCCTGGGGGCCCCACGGGCACTCCCTCCTCAGCACTATTCGCTCCCTTTCCCTGGGGGGCACGGCAGGTGGGCATGGCAGCCGATGGCCTGGCGGGCATTTCTTCGTTTCCTGTGAGCCTCTGACAAAAGCCACAGTTTGTTTTATTCCAAAAGTGAGTTCTTAAAAGGAGCTTCTTTCCAGGCGCACTCAGTGAAATTCTTTGCAGAAAGTCACTTCTGGATTGATTTTTCTTCCCCAGAGCGGGGCTGACCGCACTGGGAACCTTTGGCCCAAGGGGGCTGGCAGGGGGGCTCTGGCCCCTGCTGCCCAGCTCGGGACCGTGTCCTGCGGGGGCAGGAGCTCCCGAGCAGCAGCTAAGGGCAGATGAAGGCCCGGCTTCCCCAGCATGCCCAGGGCTTTAGGTGACCCTGGGACGCTCCCCAGAGAGCCGGATCCAGGCTGCCCATCCACAGCTAGGTGGGGCTGGCCCCGGGGATGCCGGGTCAGACACAAATTAAGCCACAGCCAAGGATGGCGCGGCTCCAGCCGCCCCAACCATCACCAGGGCCCTGGAAACCTCAAGTCGGCCATGAATTCTGCTGGGTCATCGCTGACTGATCAAATACACTCAGAAGGTTCAAAGGCCATCTCTCCCCCTGGCACAACGCAGGGTGCCCGGAGAAAGCTGTCATTTTATTAGATCAGAGCTGAAAAATAGGGAGGGGGAGGCCGGGTGCCGAATCACTGCAGGGCCAGTGCCCCGATCCAGGAGGGCACCGCCCGGCCCTCAGAAAAGGGGCTTATGTGAATGTCCCCTGAGAGAAAGGAAGCGGGGGGGCTGCGTCCTCGCCCCAAAACACATACAGACACAGACACACAGACACACACACACACACACACACACCCAGCAGCAGTGACTCCTGAGGAGGCTTCCAGCACAAATGTTCCAGGGCCCAAACCCACCACATCTGACTGACGAGAGGTGGAACCGGGCCGGAGAGGGCAGAACGTGGAGCAGAGCGGGGCGGGCTGGTCTCCCGCAGAGCCGGGGGCTTAGATGAATGACTTTGCCAGCGTCACCATGTGGTCCACACCACAGGCCACCTCCACTGGCTCTCCCGGCATCGTCACCTAGACAACAAGACCCAAAGTGAGGGTGAGGCAGGCTGGGAAAGCAGAGGACCCACCTGGAGGACTCCAGGCCCCCTTGCCCACCCGCCCCACCCATTTTACCCAACAGATTTCCCAAGAAGCAATTTGCCCACGGGCTCAGCCGGGTGTCTGAGATTTGAACCCGGCTCCTCTGAGCCCACACCCAGGAGCACAACTCCTCCCCACCTTGTACCCCGGTACCAGGACTAGGCCGGACAGGACCAGGCTCCAGGCCTTGAGCCACGTTTGCCGCCCAGCCCAAAGCACAGGCTCCCCAAGCACCCAGGGTCAGTGGGGTTCACTCTCAGGCACCACCACGAGAAGCAGCCTCTATTTTCCTCCTCCCAGGGAAGCCGATTTCCTCCTTTGCTAAGCGGACCTGCGGCCCAGCCGTGCTGACACACTGACCCCTTCAGCCCCAAATCCAGAGTCCTGGCCCCCAGGCAGGGCCTTCACCCCTTGGCATGTGGCCGCACTGCCCCCTACTCCCCCACCTTTGACCCTAGAAAGAAGCCCCTGGAAGACGGTGTGAGCTGGGGGGCTCAGAGCCACTTTTCAACAGGCCCCCATTTCCTGGGCGATCAGCAAGACCCCAATGTCTGGGTGGTGGAGCACCCAGAAAAGGGGGGGGGGTGGAGGAAGGAAACCCAGATCACCTCTGCATTTATTCCTCAAATTCAAGTGCCCAAATTTTAAATCAGTAGAGAGGTTTGCCCCTAATCTCAGAGCCCTAAGAAAAACAGGCCTCGAGTATTTTAGGCCAGATGTTCAAAAGCCTTCACTCCTCTCTCCAGATGTCACTGCATGCACATCTAAACACGGATTTGGATCAGATTTCAGTCTTTGAGAGTATAATCCCATTTCACAGTTCCAAAGGGCAAGGCAAAAAGGCATCTTGGGGAGAAACCATCCCCTGATTTCACTGGGCGTCAGTACTGAAGGACTTAAAAGCCTCAGTTTACTCCCAAGAAAATGAGTGAGGGGAGCTCCAAATGTTACCATGTCGACATGGGGGAACCTTCTGACTCCAATCTAACCCCTCCCATGAGGCCTACAAAGGGGTGTGTGTCGGGGGAGTGGGGGCATCCACCTGTCTGTCTGCCCATCTCTCTGCTGTCTGTCTGTCTGCTGTCTATCGCCCTGTCTGTCTGTCTGTCTTTAGAAGAAAAGAAAAAACCCAAAAGCCCATGCTTTTTCTGCTCTGCTGCACCAGGGACTCCCAGAGCTTCTCACAAACAGGTCAAGCCCTGCTGGTTCCCCAGGAGGAGGAGGCTGAGCTAAAAGCTGAGTCCCCTTCGTCCTCCCTGGGCCTCCACCTTTGCAAGTTCATTTTTTACCCCATGCACATTCAGCGGCCTTTCCCTTTTTTCCAAGCAGTCAGGCCTCCTGGGGCAGAGCTCGGGGAGAGGAGCCCCTCTGCCAACTTGAAGGGAGGCCAGCCTCTGCACCCCTCAAACACGGCGGTCTCCTTGAAGAACCTCACAAAGCTTCCCTCCCCAGCCCGCGCCTGCCAGGCTCTGGGGCCGCCCCCGTTTTCCTCCTCCTTTTGCTCCCTTCCGAGCTTCCTCCGGCCAGATTCTGCCCAGGCTTTGTTTGCCCTGCTCCTGGAGGAGAGACTGGAAGAATGGGGCGCTTGGGTTAAGGCCGTTCCCTTCCCCCCGAGCGCCGAGAGGTCGGCCAATAAGCTGCAGGGACGAAGGACAATGGGGCGGGCTGTAGTCCCAAGGCAGGAGTGGACAGCGGCAGGATCAGGCCTTGTGACCCTTCTCTCCGTCCCTGTCCTGGCGGGTCCGGGGGCTCGCTGTGGACCAGACGGCCTGCAGTGGCCCAGCCCGTGGGGCCCTGGCTGTCCTCCCCTCAGCCCACCCCCCGGTGGCGGCCAGGCTTACCCTCCATGGGAAATACTGATCTTCCAGGCGGCCAATTCCCAGGCACCCGCGGACGTTCTTGCCCCACACAAACAGCTCTCTTTTGTCTGCAAGAAACGAAAGTGTTTGGCTCGGACGGAGCCAGGGCAGGTCTGGGAGCCCCGGCCGGGGACAGGAGGCTTCCCAGAAGCCAGCACAGCCCAAGGCGGCTCAGGACAGAGGGCATCTGAAACGCTGGCGCTGACAGGGCCGATTGTTCCCTGCCACAAGGGCCTCCTTTAATGGAGAAGCCCCAGAACGCTCCTCCGCACGGAGAGAGACCACAAACACAAAAGCCTTTTCAGGACCAGGGTTTCCTCCGAGGGCAGCAGGCGCGGGCCAGCCCAGGCCCGGCTTACTTGTGTGGCCTGGGGCTGCTCGGGCCGGAGCCTCGCCGGCCACCAGAAATCCCCAGGGACCCCACAACCCAAACCACTCGGGCCTCCTCGAACCCGGGAGAAGCGGGCTCCGTGATGGCCACAGGGAAGCTCACTCTGCTTTTTCTGGAGCGCTGAGGCCCCTCTGCTGACGGCGGGCGGGCTGCCATAGCCGCGGGCAGCAGAAACCCCACATTCCAGCCCTTTCTCAGGTGGACCAGCCTCTGTAAGAGCTGCCAGGGAGGACAGGGCCGGACCTGACCAAGAGGTCCTCCCGCCATATTCTAGGGTCGGGGCTGAGGGCAAGGCCACCAGTGGGGAGGCAGAGGCTGCTCCCAGGACCCCCGCTGCCACGTGGCTCTGCCTGGCTTCCTGCCTGGACAAAGTCTCATCCTCAGCCCGGCGCAGCCAGAGGCAGGGGCTCAGGGAGGCCGCCAGGGGCTTGACCTTGGGCCCAGCAGCCCCCTGCACTGTGCCGGCCTGGGAGGACCCTCAGGGGCCTGCCAATCTACGCTGGACAGGACAGCGAGGTCAGGACTCAAACCCCCACTTCCTAACACCAACGGCAGCGCTTTCCACATTCTTCCCCGGCCCCGAGGAGAAGATGGAACTCTGTCCTGGGCCAGGATTTCTCCAGCCAGGCAGACCTATCCACAACTCCCTCACCAGCCGCCGACCAAAGTGTGCTGGGCCTCCGTTTACTCATCTGTAAAGGAAGGGGCTAATGGTCCTGATCTCCGCGGCTCCCGCCATTCCTAACCCCCACAAGCTCCGAGATCCGAGGGACCTTTTTAATCTCGTTCACCAAGGAGGACAAAGGCCTGACTCTCCAGCCTTTGCTTCTGTCACTTTGCTTTCTGACCCAAGCTGACTGAAGGTGACAGTCAGCCTCGCTGGGCCCAAAGGGCGCACAGATGACACTTTTCCTTGATGAAGCGGTTCGGCTTGAGTCACTTCCCTCTTACTCCCATGGGCCAGGGATCCTGGGTCTCTGGGAGGCCGGGCCTGCATGCGGGGCGCTCCCACGCCGGGCTGCACCTAAGCCCCACACAGCCATTTCTGCTTGAGCCTAGCGAGCCCAAGACTTGTTTAGAGAAAAAACATGGCAGGACCCAAAGCTCAGGAGCGACGACTCCCGGGGGGGCCCCTCCACTGGTCAGACACAGCTTCCCCCTCCTGAGGGTCCACGGCTAAGGGGGACGCCAAGACGGGCCCCCCCGGCCTCCTTCCACCTGGCTCCATCACTTACTGGTAAGGGCGGCAAACTGGCTGAGGCCACAGCGAATGTGGGAGACCCTGACATCCGGGCTGAAGTCCGACAAGCCGAAGAGGGTGGGCGGGATCATTTCTGGGAGGGCCGTCTCCATGAGGTTGGGCCCTTTCCCGAGAATGCCATATCCCCAGACAAAAACGTTTCCTTTGTCTGCATCACAATAAAAGTAAGAGCAGTTAGGCCCACTCGGCTGACAAATGGGTCCCTCCTCCCTGCTTGGCGGAGGCACAGGGGCGGCTGCCCGCCGAGGCTGCCCCACTCTCCAGCCCAGGACCAAGCTCGGGAGTACCCCCCAGCTCAGGCCAATCTGCCAAACAGCCATCGGACCTCAGGAAACAGCAGGGGGGCTCTGGGCAGGACATCACCTAGCACAACTACGCGCCACGTGGACAAGGCCAGAAACAGAAAAGCTTCTGCACTCTAGCCCTGCTCTTAAAAACGTCTGGTTTGAATTCACAACTTTAGCAAAGTAGCAGGATACAAAAAAAATCCACATAAATCATCAGCATTTTTATATATTACCAATAAAGTTCAGCAGC
>JAJPUD010022742.1:0-15776 GCA_023553655.1 Myrmecobius fasciatus | reverse complement strand
AAAAAAAACCTGAGAAGGAAAACAAAATGCAAGCAAACATCAATAGAGAGCGTGAAAATGCTATGTTGTGGTCCTCACTCAGGTCCCGCAGGCCTCTCCCTGGGTGTATATGTTCATCACTGAACAATTGGAACTGGCTTGAAACATCTCATTGTTGAAGAGAACCATATCCATCAGAATTGATCATCAAACAGTCTTCTTGTTGCCATGTATAATGATCTCCTGGTTCTGCTCATTTCACTCAGCATCAGTTCATGCAAGTTTCTCCAGGCCTCTCTGAAATCATCCTGCTGGTCATTTCTTACAGAACAATAATATTCCATGACATTCATATACCATAATTTATTCAGCCATTCTCTAATTGATGGGCATCCACTCAGTTTCCAGTTTCTAGCCACTACAAAAAGGGCTGCCACAAACATTCTTGCACATGTGGGGCCCTTTCCTTTAAGATGTCTTTGGGATAATAGTAAACTGGATATTCTGTTCATAAAAGAAGAAACTATTTCCACTTGGACTTAGGAAAAACTATTTCAGAGCTCAGCCCTGGTCCAACTGTGTTTAGGATTGTGGAAAGAAAAAATAACATCAAAAAGGCCTAGAGTGAGGGCTTAAAACTCTCTGAAAGTGATTCAGGAATCTATTACCTATAGTAAGAAGACAGAAGCAAGCTTAGGGAATCTAGAGATGTCTGGGCCCAAAGGGACAAGGACTTTTTTTTTTTGGCCTATAACATAGTAAAAGGATGGGAAATTCCCAGAAATTGGGGCATCTGAACTAGAAACCTAGTGGAAGGTAAAGGGCCTTCTACAGGGATTCAAATAAAAAGACACAAAAGTACTGGGAGCTTTGGCAATGCTCTACCAACTTCTAGCTCAATACAGATGAGACTGGGAACAGGGAGCAGAAGCGTCTGTTTTTATGTTCAAAAGGAATTAGCGAAGACTGGTGAAAACAGTGAAGGAGAAGAAGCTATGTCTTTTATGAAGACAGATGAAAAAGACAAGGTCACTTCTATGTAGTAGGAAGCTAGAGGGCAAAAAGAGGACAAAATGTAAAAATGGGCCCAACTTAAAAGAAAGGATGAGGTAGGATCACAAGAATTAAAGGCAGAAGGGGCTCATTTACAAATGAGGAAGCAGGGGTCCCATAAGGAGAGGTCCCTGGCCACCACAGTCACAAAGGTACTCAATACTATGGCCTGGATTTGAACCCAGGTCCTCTAACTCCCAAGTCAGTGGTTTTGGTTGAACTGCAGAACACAATTTTTTTTTAATCCTACTTTGCCTGACAAGGAAGAAAACACTTAAATCCAACTTTGTTACTACTCACACAGAACAATTCTTTAAAATGGTGTTTCCCCTTAGTGGAGGCCCATCAGTTGGGGAAGGACTGAATAAGTTATGGTTTATGACTGTTATGGAATATTATAAGAAACGATCAGCAGGATGATTTCCAAGAGGTCTGGAGAGACTTGCATGAACTGATGCTAAGTGAAGTGAGTGGAACCAGGAAAACATTATATACAGCAGCAAGATTGTGTGATAATCAACTGTGATGGACTTGACTCTTTTCAACAATGAGGTGATTCAGGTCAATTCCAGTGGACTTGTGATGGAGAGAGCCATCTGCATCCAGAAAGAGGACTGTGGGAACTGAGGGTGGATCACAACACAGTATTTTCATCTTTTGTTGTTGTTGTTTTCTTGCTTGTTTTTTTTTCCTGGCTTTTTTCCCCCTTTCGATTTGATTTTCTTATGTTTAGAAGAACTGCACATGTTTAACCTATACTGGATTGCTTGCTGTTTGGGAGGAGCGGGAAGAGGAGGAAGGAGGGAGGGAAAAAATATGGAATACAGGGTTTTTCAAGGGCAAATGGTGAAAACTATCTTTGTGTGTATTCTGAAAAATAAAAAGCTATTAAAAAAATAAAATAAAATGTTTCCTTCCAGTGTGAAAATGCATTTACTTTTTTTCTGCCCAGAAACTCCATCCTTTAACATTCAGGGGTTGGCTCTCTCCTAGTATTAGTATGAGAAGAGCTCATGGCCAAGGCCAGGTCCAACCTCCAGATTTCATCATTTTAGATCAGATCCTTTCTTGGACTTTGCCTTTCAAGATTGAAAAGGTCTTTTAACAGTGTCCCTATATGGAAGTCCCTCCTCAACCCTGAGATCATTGTAATTGCCTTTCCTTGAATCTTCCTCAACTCTTTTCTGTCCTTCCTGAAGTGTCCTGACATCAACTTATCTGCAGCATCCCATGTGCATCTGCAGTGGCTCAGGGAAAAGGCATAATAGTAAGGTGAAAATCTGTATAAAGACAAACATGAAGTTGTACTGTAAACTACATCTGTACTGTATATCATGGTTTCTATCCAAATATTTTTATTCTAGTATCCTTAAGGAAGGATATTTGAAGATAAGGATTTGGGGAAACGATCCTAACTTTAAGAGGTCCACAACTGGCACATTTATCTAAAAATAGTCTCTTGATACCACTGTGCAGCCCCACAATACTGTGGGAGGTAAAAATCTGCATTCTACTACTGCCTCATCTACCCTAAAATTTTTTTCAATTAAATCCCAATTATTAAATGAAGTGAAGTCCTAAAGAGTAAATTGCTAAAAGAGAATGCTGAGAAAAAAAGGCAAACTTAGGAGCAAAGGGGATTTGTCAAGGAACACAGAGCTTACTTGAAGCCAAGATGCCAAAAGATCAATGACGATGGTCTTGTCTTTTGTGCTTTCCCAGGGAAGAAAGGTAGGAATCCAGGAAAGAAAGTACACTAAAAAAAAGGTAAAAAGAGTCACAGGTCAGCCTGGCCTATGGCTTCCCTATATTATTTTCTGTCTTGAAGTGTCAAATAAGAACATTTAGAAATCTGTCTGGGATTATTCATGTCTTCTTGTACAAAATGACTAACATGGAAATGTTTTAAATGAATGCATATGTATAAACTATATTGGACTGCTTACCATCTCAGACACAGGGAGAGGGGGAGGGAGAGAGGGAGGGATAGAATTTGGAACTAAAAATTATTTTTAAAATGTTAAAGAAAATTGTTTTAACATGTAATTGGGGGAAAAAAATAAAATTCCAAGTTGTATTTCTCCCTCTCTTACAACCTAACACTAAAGGAAGCCAAGAAGACATATTTCCATATATAAGTTCTTTCCCGAGAGGTGGATAGCATATTCTTTCCTAAGTTCCTTGTAGCTGACAAATACTCATCCTGGTCAGTCATTCATAGTTACTCTTCAACCAATATTGCTATTTTTGTATACAATGTTCTCTTGGTTCTACTCATTTCATTCTGCATTATTTTATACAAGTCTTTCCTGTTTTTCTAAAATCAACCTGCTCGGAATGGTAATCATGAACCCTGCATCACTGACCCACAGTCATTAGCAGGTAGCACTTTCAGTTTGAAGCTGAGTTTTCAGTTAGCTCTGGTACCTAAACTTGGTGGTGGCAGTCCTAGCTCACTCTTGATCTCCTTTTACATCAACCAAAGAGCCCAGTCACTTCCTGTGGGTTCTTGCCCCACTCTCACCTTTAGTTTTAAACTTGTCCATTGTTGGCTGAATTGCTTCAACAGGTCATGAAAAGAATTGGCTAAGTAGTATCAGAGGGCAGTTGGAAGTAGTATACACTTGCATGTATATGGCTTTGGAGAGGTCCAGGTATACAAATACCCAGAGAAATGACAAGAGTTATGGGTCTCTAATATTATTCTGAACATCATGTTGATGTGTGTGTCTTCTCCCATCCCACTCTGGAATAATAAATAATTGTTTTCAAAAAAGAAAAAAATAAAATAAAATCAATCGGCTCATCATTTGTTTTGTTTTTCTTCCCACTTAACAGAATTTTATTTCTTCCAATTACATGTAAAGATAGTTTCCAAAATTCACTTCTGTAAGACTCAGAGTTCAATTTTTTCGCCTCTCTCCTAAGACAACAAGCAATCTGGTAAATTATAGGTATATAATCATTTTAAATATATTTCCAAATAATCATATTGTAAAAGAAAAATCAAAACAAAAGAGAAAAACCATGAGGAAAAAAAAACAAACAAAAAGGTGAAAAGACTATGCTTTGATCCACATTCAGTGTCCGTAGCTCTCTCTCTGGATGCAGATGGCATTTTCTATCCCAACCCTATTGGAATTGTCTTAGATCACTATATTCCTGGGCAGCTGTTCATCATTCCTTCTGCAGCATATTATATCACAGTCATATACCACAACTTACTCAGCCAACTGATGGGCATTCCCTCAGTTTCCAGTTTTTTGCCACCCCAAAAAGAGCTGCTATAAATATTTAGAACATATAGGTTATTTTCCTTTTTCCCTAAACATCTTGGCAAACAGACCTAATGGTGGTATTACTGAGTCAGAGGATAGAGTTTTATAATTCCTTGAGCATAATTCCAGATTGCTCTCCAAAATGGTTGGGTTAGTTCACAGTTCTACAAACTAATACTGTCCTAAGTCTCCCACATCCCCTCCAACATTTGTTAATTTTCCTTTTTATCATTTTAACAAAGATGACAAGTATGAGCTGCTAAAGGACACAGAGAAGATTCAGGCCTGAGTTCACAAAGAGTCAAGATACTTTTCTCTTCTGATTTTGGTAGGTTTCTGCTTCTATGGAGATGCATATAGTCCTCAAGATATATACAGTTATCCCTTCCACACAGCAACTTTCCCCATAGCAAGCAGTTTCAATATATTGTGGGTTGGCATAAGAAATTAAATGGGAATTTTGGGGGAGTTTTGCAGAAGCCGCAGATGACATGTGAAGACAGCAGATCACACAAAAAAAATGCTTAACCAGAATTTTATAAGAAGGTACTGTAAATACCCCATAAAAGAAAAAGAAAAAAATTCAGACTTCTCTGATACAAAAGGAAAGCCAAAACAATTTTACAAAGATTTTCCAGATTGTGGGGGCACTGCATCTCTAGCCCCAACAATATGCGACAACTGTAGTGTACAAAATTTTAATTGATTGTAATCAAAATTATTCATTTTACATCTCCCAAAATATTCTCTATTGTTTATTCATAAATTCTTCTCTTATCCATAAATCTGATAAATAATATGTTCCACGTTCTTCTAATTTACTTATATTTCCCTCTACATCTAGGTCATGTATCCATTTTGACCTTATCTTGGTAAACGGTTAATCTATAACTACTTTTTCTGCCACACTGCTTTCCAATGTTCCCAGCAATTTTTACTTAGTAATAAGTTCTTATCCCCAAAGCTTAGATCTTTATGTTTATCGAACACAAAATTACTCTAATCATTTACTACTATAAATTGTATATCTAATCTATTTCACTAATCCACCAATCTATTTTTTAGCCAATACCAGACTTTTGATTACCACTTAACCGTTGGTAGTTTAATTTGAATGACATTGAGTAAGTATATTAGTTTAGGTAGAATTGTCATTTTTATTATTTTGATGCTCAGCCCACCCATGAACAATTACTTTTTAACATCACCAATACCTATGATGGTGTGGTTACTGATCTAGAACCAGACATTCTAAAGAATGAAGTCGAGTGGGCCTTAGAGAGCACTGCTAACAAAAAGCTAGTGGAGGTGACAGAATTATAGCTGAGGTATTTAAAACCTTAAAAGATGATGCTATTATGTTAGCAAATTTGGAAAACACAACAGCAGTCACTAAATTAGAAAAAATCAGTTTACATTCCAATTCTAAAAAAGGGCAATACCTAGAAATATTCAAATTACCCAACAATCATGCTCATTTTTTTTTTCTCAATAGTATTTTATTTTAATGTGAAAATATATTCAGAAGAACTGCACATGTTAAACCTATGTTGGATTACTTGCTGTCTGGGAAAGGGGGGATGGGGCAAAGGGAGGAAAAAATATGGACACAAGGTTTTGCAAGGGTAAATGTTGAAAATTATCTTTGTATGTATTTGGAAAAATACTATTTTTTTATTAAAGCTTTTTATTTACAGAGCATGTGAATGATTTTTCCACATTGACTTTTGCAAAATTTTTTGTTCCAAATTTTTCCCCTCCTTCCTCCCACCCTCACCCCTAGATGACAGGTAGTCTAATACATGTTAAATATGTTAAAATATATGATAAATCCAATATATGTGTACATATCTATACAGTTATATTGCTGCACAAGAAAAATCGGATCTAGAAAAAGAAAAAAAAAACAACCTAAGAAGGAAAACAAAATGCAAGCAAACATTCACAGAAAGCATTAAAATGTTATGTTGTGGTCCACACTAAGTTCCCACAGGCCTGTCTCTGGATGTATATGACTATTTTCATTGCTGAACAATAGGAACTGGTTTGAATCACCTCATTGTTGAAAAGAACCATGTCCACCAGAAATACAACACTATTTTTTAAATAACAGCTCTTTATTTTTCAAAATACATACAAATATAGTTTTCAACATTCATTTCTATAAGACTGTGTTCCAACTGAGTGGACACCCATCAATTGGAGAGTGGCTGAATAAGTTATGGTATATGAATGTTATGGAATATTAATTCTATAAGAAACAGAATGGTTTCAGAGAGGCCTGGAGAGACTTACTTGAAGTGATGCTGAATGAAGTGAGTAGAACCAGGAGAACATTGTATACAGCAACAGCAAGGTTAAGTGATGATCGATTCTGATGGACGTGGCTCCCTTCAACAATGAGGTGATTCAAGCCAGTTCCAATGGTCTTGTGATGAAGAGAGCCATCCGCACTCAGAGAGAGGGCTGTAGGGACTGAGTGTGGATCACAACATAGTATTTTTACTCTTTTTGTTGTTGTTTGTGTGCATTTTGTTTTCTTTCTCATTTTTTCCTTTTTGATCTGATGTTTCTAGTGCAGAATAATTGTGGAAATATGTATATAAGAAATGCACATGTTTAGCATATATTGATTACTTGCCATGTAAGGGAAAGGGTGAAGGGAAGGGAGGGAGAAAAAAACATTTTGGAACATAAGGTTTTGCAAGGGTGAATGTTGAAAACTATGTATGCATATGTTTTGAAAATAAAAAGCTATAATTAAAAAACAAAGAGATGGGGAAAAAAAAGCTTTGTGTTCCAAATTTTTCTCCCTCCCATCCCTACCTCCCTTCCCCAAGACAACAATCTGATATAGGTTAAACATGTCACACTCATTTCACATGCCAGCAAGGTTGTGCTTAAGATTCTGCAAGCTAAGCTTTAGGAATATGTGAACCAATAGTTACCAAAAGAACAGGCTGGTTTTTGAAGAGGAAGAGAAACTAAGGATCAAAATGCCAACATTTACTGGATTATGGAGAAAGCAAGGAAGTTCCAGAAAAAATATCTACTTCTGTTTCACTGACTACATTAAAGCCTTTCACCATGTGGATCACAACAAAATGTGGCAAGTCCTCAAAAAGATGGGAGTACCAGATCGTCTGACCTGTCTTCTGAGGAGCCTGTATGCAAGTCAAGAAACATAGAATAACTGATTGGTTTAAAGTTGGAAGAGGAGTACAACAAGGCTATATGTTATTACCCTATTTATTTAACTTATATGCAGAGTACATCATGGAGAATACTAGGCTGCATGAATCAAAAGCTGGAATTAAGGTTACTGAGAGAAATATCAATCAATACTCTCAGCTACACAGATGACACCATTCTGATGGCAGAAAGCCAAGAGGAATTATCCTAGACAAGGATGAAAGAGGAGAGGGTAAAAGCTAACTTGAAGCTTAACATCAAAAAAACAAAACAAAAAAACCCACTAAAATCTTGGCAACTGACCCCAAAATGTTCTGGAAAATAGAGAAGAATGGAAACAGTGCCAGATTTTATGTTTTGGGGCTCAAAGATCACTGCAGATGGTGACTGCAGACATGAAATTTGACACTTAGTTAGAGCACTAGCCTTGAAGTCAGGAGGATCTGAGTTCAAATCTGGCCTCAGATACTTAACACATCCTAGTTGTGTGACCCTGGGCAAGTCACTTAACCCCAAGTGCCTCAGCAAAAAAAAAAAAAAAAAAAAAAAGACACTTGGAAGGAAAGCTACAGCTGGACAGCACACTAAAAAGCAGAAACATCATCTTGCCAATAAAGGTCTGTAGAAACAAAGCTACGGTTTTTCTGGTAATAGCGTATGGCTGTGAGTTGGACTATAAAGAAAGCTGACTGCTGCAGAATTGCTGTCGTCAAATCACCAAAAAAATGCATCTTTTAAGAAATCCTTGGACAGCAAGGAGAATAAATCAGTCAATATTTAAAGAAATTAATTCAAGCTATTCACTGGAATGTCAAATAACTGAAGCTGAAGCTTAAATACTTTGGCCACAAAAAGAAAAGATGAGACTCACTGGAAAAGACCCTGATGTTGGGCAAAATTGAAGGCAAAGGGAAAAGAAGAGGATGAGGAAAATAGTATCACAGAAACAATGAACGTAAACTTGGACAGAGAGTGGGAAAAAGTGAGAGATAGAAAGACTTGGCATGCTACAGTCCAGAGGGTCACAAAGTGTTGGATACAACTGAGCAACTGAACAACAGTAGTGTATTTATCCTTTTCATTTTTGATACTAGTAATTTGGTTTTCTTCTCTCATTTTTAAATCAACTTAAACAATGCTTTCATCTATTTTATTGTTTTTTTCCTTCATAAAACCAACTCCTAGTTTTATTTATTAATTCAATAGTTTTGTTACATTCAATTTTATTAATCTCACCTTTAATTTTCAGGATTTGCAATTTGGTGTTTAATTGGAGATTGTTAATTTCGTCTTTTTCTAGTATATATATCCAATTTGTTAATCTGCTTTCTCTATTTTATTGATATAAGCATTATAGATCTTCTAATTACTGGTTTGCTGCATCCCATATATTTTGGTATGTTGTCTCATTAGTATCATTATAGGCTATGCAAGTTTTAAATAAATAATTTACTTAGAGTCTATGAATATGCCTACTTATTGGAATACTGAACAGTTAAGGATTGGTGGGAAAGATCCCCAATTGGATGCTCCTCATGATTTTCATTAAGATCTAGTCCTATGTTGATTATCATTTTAGCAAGAGAATGTCTGAAGAGAATACTACTGAAGACTTCCAAGTTCAAGTGGTTCATAAAGAATTTGTGTTTTAAAAAAGCGACGTAAAAATTTTTCGTCTGTGCCTCAATTATTGATGTTCAGATTATCCACTCTAGTTACAGTCACTGTATCCTCACTCACCTGGTCAAAATGTCCCCCAACTACTAAGTAATTAAGAGAAAATAAACAGATGTGAATGTCAGACTGATAAGAGACTCAGAGGGACTCAGTCCCAGCTACTGCTCCACTTGAGCTGCTTCCAGATCATCCTAAAGTTGAGGATGGGATTCAAACCCCATGGTGCTAAGCACTGTCACTGGCAGCCGTGACCTTCAGCTAAATACAGTAATATGAGAGAAAATGACCACGCCATACTAATGCATTGTTGGTGGAGTTGTGAAATGATCCAACCATTTTGGAGAGCAATTTGGAACTATGCTCAAAGGGCTCTCAAACTGTGCATATTCTTTGATCCAGCAGTGTCTCTGCTGGGCCCGTATTCCAAAGAGATAATAAAAGAGGGTAAAGGATCTACATGTACAAAACTGTAGCAGCCCATTTTGTAGTGGCAAGGAACTGGAAATTGAGGGGATGCTCACAGTTGGGGAATGGCTGATCAAGTTATGGTATATGAATGTAATGGAATATTATTGTTCTATAAGAAACGACGAGCAGGGAGAAAGATTTACCTTTTGGCCAGGATACAACGAAAGAAGAGATGCCAAAGGAAAGAAGAACAAAAGGACTCTGGGTTCCCAAAGATACGTCCAGGTGACGAAGTCAGTCAAAGAAGGAAGTGGACTCCTCTGCTGCTCCTGAAGCCATTATTTCCAGGAAACCTATTGAGAAATCAACATATGTAATAGTTAACCATTTTTAAATATAAAAAGAATGATTTTCAGAAATTCATGGGTTAATTTTGTTTGTTTTTTTAAACCTATCAGTTTAAATATAATTTAAAATATATCAAAATTCCAAGATAGCACTTCAGAAGGGGAAAGATTATGTCCAATGTGTAAAGTAATAGAGCGCTAGAAAGAAACATAGAAATCTTCCTCATCTTTATACCCTTGGCCACTTTCCATCCTGCCCCTGGCTCCCCCTTCCTCCCATCTTGTTGTAAGAACTGTAATCAAAACCACCACAGCTTCTGAAAAGGGCATGCTCTGTGGTTCCATTTACCATCCTTAGAGACTTCCCAAACCAAAATATCCTAGCCTACCCACCACTCTCCTATAAAATACTGTCCCCCCTACTACACAGTAATCTCTTTGAGGGCAGCGATAGTCCCACTACAATATTTATGTCCCCAACACTTAGCTTCTTCATTCACTAAGAACTAGGGAACTGATAATACTTAGATGTGGCCTAACCAGGGCAGAGTATAGCAGGACTACGTTCATTCTTCCCTGCTTGTTTTAGGAAGGACATTGACATGTGGGACATTATGCAGAAATGGCTGATCAGGATTGGTAAAGATGTTTCACAACAGAACTTGCTGAAGGAACTAGGGGTGTTTAACCTAAAGAAGAAAAAACTGGGGGTGTACAATAGTAAACAAGATAACATGTAAAAGTGCCACATAAATATTAGCTCTCATTCTTATAGTCCTTTTTAAATGCCTGCAAGGCTCAGGGGAAGAAGACGAATATTTGTCTTGCTTAACCCTACAAGGCAAAAAGAGAAGCATTGGGGAAAAGATAGGGGAAGGTAGGTAGATTTGAGTATACATATATTAAGGGTATAGAACAAATATTTCCTTTTTTTTCCCAACAAATCTTAAGCCACTAAAAGAGGTGGTGTGAAATCAGTTCAAATTCCACCTCTGATCCTTACCAACTGTGTGATCCTGAGCAAGTCATTTAACTTTTCCATTCTTCACATAAGTCACTAAGATTTATTTGTCATAGGCAGGGAAGATGAAGTTATAATAATAATAACAACAGCATTTATATAGCACCTTAAGGTTTGTAAAGCCCTTTACAATGATTATCTCAGAGCAGTCCTGAAGAGGTAGATGCTATTATTTTATTGCTACTTTACAAAAGAGGAAATTGAGGCAAACAGAGATTCAAGGTCACACAGCTAGTAACAATCTGAAGTTGAATTTGACCTTAAGCCTTCCTGATTGCAGGTCCAGAGCCCTACCCATTCCACTACTCAATGACCCACTACTATTAATACTACTAAACTATAAGGTTGTAAGTCCTGCTATCCTTCTTTTAGGCTGTGTTGTTTAACTTTTGGGGGAGAGTTAATTTTGCATTTGGGGGGGCTTATCTGTTGTCAAAATAAGATGTATTGATTAAAAATAGATACTTTACTCATTTCATTCCCTCCTGTCTACTTCCTACATAATTTTTTTTTCAGCATGACTTGGAGCCAAGACGGGTTCAACCCTTGCTTTGGTGTTCTGTGAGGTCACGCATCCCTCTCCTATGTCCAATGACAAGGCGGATCTCAATTATCTTTAACTGAGCCTAGCAGGCTTAGGGAAATGCGTGATTAGCTTAGGGGAGAACTCAGGAGCTCAATCTATAGAATAAATAAACATGCATCAAGAAAAAGTTTTAAGCAATAAAGGGATGAAATTATCAAGGACAGTGTAGAATTAGAAGGAAAAAAGCTAAGGATATAGCCTCAGGGACATATACTTAAGAGGAAGAAAAAAAAAGATGAAACAGCAAAGAGGTACAAATAAGTAGAAGTAGGAAAAGTGGCATGAAATTCAATTCAACAAACATTGTACTGGGTTCTGGGGCTAAATGTAAGGCTAAGATTTTGAAATATATTGCTATCATGATGAATACAAAAAAAGGTTTATTAGAATCGCACATGTTTAATCTATAGTGGATTGCTTACTGTCTAGGGGAGGGAGAACGGAAAAATTTTGGAATACAAGGTGAATGTCGAAAATTATCTTTGCATGTATTTGGAAAAATAAAAAAAATTATGGAAGGAAGAAAGGAGAGAGAGAAGAAGAGGAGAGGAGAGAGAAAAATACCACTATCTGCCCTAAAGTTGCTTATTTTATACTTTAGGAAATTACAACATATATAGAGAAGAAAAAAGATCATTGTGGGAAGGAAAGAATACTAAAATGTGGTTCTGTAATAACTCCCAGTGGGAGGTGGGGCCTGAACTTACTAGTTATGTCAGTGCTACCCTTCTTAGGCTAAAGGTTCTACGAGGCAAAGGCCAGGAGTGAGATCATCTAAGTAGGCCAGTTTGACTGAAAATAAGAGTATAAGAAGGAAAGTAACGGAAATTAGGTTGGGAAAAGTAAGGATGGAGGCAGACAGTGAAGGGTTTAAGCTGTAAGTTGGAAAATTTCAGAGAGGCAATGTTTAAAGCCAGGCTCTGCTACCTGTTACCTCTGGGATCTTAGGCAAGTCATTTAAACTCTCAAGGCCTGTTCTTCACCCATAAAGTGAGAAAGATGAATTATATAGCTTTGAATATCCTTCCAACTTTAAATTTATGATGCTAGAGATAACAGGGAAATACTAAAAATCTTTGGGTGTAGTAACATAATCAGAAGTGTGCTTTAGGAAGATTTTGGCAGCTCTCAGAAACAGATTAGAAAGGATAAATGCAGGAAATCTGGTTAAAAGGCTAGCAAGAGATGCTAATAGAAAGGCCTGCTGTGGGTTACTGCCTATGGGAGTAGAGAGGACAGAAGAGTCATGGATACAGTATATACAAGACTTGGCAACTCACTGGATGTGGAGGATGAAGGTGAGGGAAGAGTTGGGATGATTCTCAAGTTCTAAATACTGAGTTACTAAGAGGATGACAATATTTTCAAAAGAAATAGTGAGAAGAAAAATAAGAAATGTTTTAGCTACACTGAGTTTGAGAAGCTTAAATGTCATCTAATTTAGTTATTTCCTTTGCATGCCAGAGGTTTTAGGATTTCCTTCAAATGCTGAAAAATAGCTCAATGAGTCTGAGCACAGTATAGTGGGCCTAAGTACAAATGCCAAGTAGGCACAGAATGTTAGGTAAAATCATTCACCTCCCAGGAGCCTCAGCCTTCTTTTCTGTAAAATGGGCAGACTGGATTATTGCTAAATGGTCTTTCCGTTGTTCTCTTTTCAGTGAGGCATGCTAGCTGGACAGCTGACTCAGAATCAAGAAGAGCTGGGTTTTGGACCTATCACTGTCATATATTCTGGTTGTGCTGATGCTGAATAAATCCTAAACTCTTTTCTAAGCAGCAGTAGGGGCACTGGTAGAAGGAAATTTCCTCATTTAGAAGCTTACTATATCAAGGAAATCACCAGCCCTATGTCCACCCAGCAATCAGAGTCAATCACTGTAAATCAGCAAAAGAGATTAGTAGAAATAGAAAGACAAATAAGGGAAACCAGGAGAAAAGATCAGTGAATCTGGCTATTACTAAAAGGTGATTTTGGAAAGAGCAGTTTTAGTCCCATCATAATGGGTTGCAAAGATTACAGAATAGCTAAATTAGCTGTGATATATGAATGCAATGTAATATCTTGCCATAAGAAAGAATGGTATGATTAATACAGAAAAGCATAGGAAAATATACAAGAAAAGAAGCAAAGTGAAGTAAGCAGAATCAGGAAAACAACACACATACAACAATGAATAGTCTCACCTTACAAAAGATATGCGAAAATAACCCTCTCCATCACAGGGGGAGGGAGGGACTGTGGATATGGGACACACTGTATATAATGTCAAATTTTTTGATATGTTGCTTAGTTTTGCCAGATTTCCCCCTCCCCCCCCCCGCTTTTTTATTGGTTGTTTTAACCAATTCGGGAGAATGGGGGAAGAGCAAATTGAAAAATGTTGGTAATGTTAAAAAAAAAAAAGCAATACTAATTTATTTTTCAAAATAAAGCTCATGTTGAACCTCAATCGGACTGCTTGATGTCTTGGGGAAGGGAAGGGGGCAGAGAGGAAGAAGAAAATTGGAACACAAGGTTCTGTAAAAGTGAATGTTGAAAATTACCTGTGCATGTATTGGAAAAGAGAAAATACTATTAAAATTTTTAAAATAAAAATAAAAACAAAGGATCAGCTATGTGGCGTAGTGGATAGAGTATCAGCCCTGAAGTTGGGACAACCCGAATTCAAATCTGAATTCAGACACTTAACACTGACTTTCTAGCTGTGTGACCCTGGGCAAGTCATTTAACCCCAAGTGCCTCAGCAAAATAAATAAAATAAAATATTAAAAGACCTTAATTAAATAAAATAAAAATGCAGCACAAAAAGCCACAAAAATAAAGAAGTCACACAAAAAATAAAATACAAAAAGTCACAACAGGTGGAAAAGTAAGTGATCGATAAGGAAATATAAAGGCAAGAACCTGAAAGTTTCTTCTAAAAGTTTAGCTGTGAAGGAGAGATGACAGATAGATTGGGCTTTCTTCTCTGTACCCCTCCCCAACTTTGGTCAAGGGGGATCTGACTTCCGGGGCGTCCGTGCTAAATACAGGAGGTAGCCTTGTGTGTACTTAAGTTGCCAGACCAGAAAGGCTGACGGTCCGAGGTATTCTACTGGGGACTTCGGACGCTGAAGCGTAACTGATCAGCAATAACTGGCCACGGGGTGGGCGCAGCCGAGACAACGGTCCGGGGCGGCCGAGTCGGGCGTCGAGAAAACCCACTCGAGAAATACCCAACTCACCAAACACCAAGTCGAGCCTGGCTGCGGCTACAAGTACGGAACGGAAGCGGAAGCCGAGGCGAGAGACCCGACCCCACCCTTTCCTGTCACGACGTATTTCCTGGTTTACTCTAGGATCGCCCGGTGGTCTCTACATCTCGCTGTTCCACTCTCCAGAGACCTTAGGAGAGAGTTTGGGAGTGAGGGGGGAGGGGAAGGTGGGGGAGAAGGTGAGCGAGAAGAGACCCAGAAGGCCGGGAGGAGAGGAGCAAAGAAATCTTTATCTTCTCTGGACCTAGCCGTTTGCAGCCGAGAAGGGTTCTAGCCTTTCATTGGCGCAGTGCATTGCACGTAGCAGGCGCTTAATAAAGACGTGTAATGACTGAAGTTGCCGACGGCCTGTCATTTGGTCACTGCTGACACCTTATCTCTTAACTTCTGTGGGTCTCACTTTCCTCAGTGTCAAATAAGAGGGTGGACGTCTGGTTCTTTAGTTATAATCCTATGAACATAAAGTTGAAACTAGAAATAATCATTTTATTAATTTATTTAATATTTTCCCAGTTACATTTAAAACCGTTTTTTTTTTCTTACATTTAAAAAAAGAAATAACTTTTGAGTCCCAGATTTTCTCCCGTATCCCCGGCCCCCGCCCCCATTAAGAAACCATATGGGAAATTAGGCAAAACAGAAATAATCATTGAAACTAAGCTGGGTTCTTTGGTTTTTTTTTTTTTTTTTTTAAGATTAACAAAATAAGTCATTAGCTAAATTGAACAAGAACAGATCAAAGGAAGGTCAAATTACTCAAAAGAAAATTGAAATAGATGAATTTGCAATGAGCACAGGGGAAATAAAAAGGATCATCAGACATTACTGTCCACAATGGGGCAGCTAAGTGGTACAGTAGATAGATTAAATCTGGCCACAGACTACTGAAGTCACTGTCTGTCTGTCGTGTGTCTCTGTCTCCTCCCTCTCTCTGTCTCTGTCTCCCCTTTCTTTCTCTCTCTTCTGTCTCTGTCTCT
>JAJPUD010022741.1:5643-20937 GCA_023553655.1 Myrmecobius fasciatus | reverse complement strand
GTGTGTGTGTCTTTCTCTCTATCTTTATCTCTGTCACTGTCTCTGTGCTCTGTCTCACTCTCTTTCTGTCTCGCTATCTCTCTCTGTGTCTTTTTCTTTGTCTCTTTCTCTGTCTCCTTTTCTGTCTCTTTCTGTGTGTGTTTCTCTCTGTCTCCTTGTCTCTCTTTCTGTCTCTGTCTCTGTCTCTCACACTCTCCCTCTGACTCTCTCTGTGTGTCTGTTTCTTTGTCTCTTTCTGTTGCTGTGTGTGTGTCTTTATATAGATAGATATGTAGATATAGATATATGTATATATTTTTATCTAAGCTGAAAAAATCCAAAGTTCAAAGGTTAACAAAAAGAAAGGTCCTTGGACCTTGACAGGTTTGCTAAATGAAACCATAATTTGATTTGCTCCCACTAAGACCTCAGTCCTATTCCTGTGCTCAACCTTCTTCCCTTCTTCCCTTAATTTCCCTGGGCCCCTTCACTGACAACAGGAAGAATTTCAGAGGCTAAAGTATTGAATAGTATGAGAATATTCTCCAGGCCTTTCCTCCCCTTTTTAGTTATCCAGGTAAGTTTAGACTAGATCCTTCCTCTCTTGCAATTACAAAGGCTTTCAGCTCTTTTTAGAGAAGGCCAGTGGGTGGATTCAGGTGTTAATAGAGGCTCTACCAGACAGCTGGCTCCCCTTTAATCACTTCATTTCCTCAAATGAGAAGAGAACTGGAAGCTATTGCATCACACCAGCCCCAGTTGCTCTGGCTTTAGGGACATTGCTTTCTAGTTCCTATTTTATTTCTTTTTTATTTCATGATTTTTTTTTCTCTAATGTGACCCATCATGGTTTGGATTTCTGCCCAGCAGTCCAGGTGTGAAATGGTGGTGGGAACAGAGCCCAATTCCATTTCTCTCCATGATAGGAAGCATTGTATTTTTTCAGAAAAAAAAGTGGTCTTTGGGAGCTTCCTGATTCCCTTTTCTTGAATCAAAGAGAAGAAGCTGGTGTATTGGAATGAGTACTTGACTGACATGGAGCTGGTTCTAAAGTCTTAGTTTCTTGACTCTCTGAAGACTCAGTTTACTCATTTCTAAAATGATGATGTTGGACTGATCCATCCACAAGCTCCCTTCTAGGTTCTGAATCATGTAAATTCTATTTATATGAATGTATAATACCTGATGCTGAAGATTTGGGGAGCATTTGATGGCCAAAATTATCCCAAAGGGATGCATAGCCCAGAACACAACACATTTTACATGATTCTTCTGTCTCTCTTCTTCCAAAAACATTTTTAGCAGAGTAAATGTTTCAATGATTCCATGTATGTGGGATTCCATTGGTACGGATGTCCTC
The DNA here is from genome assembly GCA_023553655.1 of Myrmecobius fasciatus. Taxonomy (NCBI): domain Eukaryota; kingdom Metazoa; phylum Chordata; class Mammalia; order Dasyuromorphia; family Myrmecobiidae; genus Myrmecobius; species Myrmecobius fasciatus. Next base: position 19,598 of record JAJPUD010022741.1, on the reverse strand, counting down.
TGAATTAATAGAAATGCAATTAAGTCTTCCCACTCTAGTCAAGTTTTGACCAAATCATTCTATAAATCATACCAGATCCACCTAATCTACTGCAGGCAATCTTCTCTTGTTACTACTGCCTTTGTCTCTGATATTTCAAGGGCACCAGGGCAGCACTTAATCTACAGATCTATTATTCTTATTCTTGAAACATAACTACCACATCTCACTTCTTTATTATTTCTTTTTTTTTAATTTGTAGAATAAAACAAGCATTTCCATAATATAGTATAATAATAAAAAGAGATGATTTCCTTTTAGAGATTTAATATGTCTAAGTGATTGCAGGGATATCACAGCCTTTAGGTCTATTGTGGCTGTAAAAAAATGAAAATACTCAAGAATCTGATTAAAATAAAATTTGGAAGTGTTTATCAAAATAAATCAAAATATAATATAACACAAATAATGTTGATTTGTTATTTTCTATGCAGCCCACAGGGATGGTTTCTATTTGAGTTTGATTCTACCACTAGCCTGCATACCTGCACTATGTATCTTCCCATTCCCATTTAGTTAACCAGCACTTATCATTCTTTTGAGACAGTCATCCTTAAAGATCACCAGCCTTAGATCATATACATGAAGCAGTAAAGGGAAGAATTAATTTAGCAGCAGCAAATAGATTGAGCTGCCACCATTTCCAAAATGTAAACCAAACTGATTTCTTCCTACTATTAAGTTCTGAATCCATTTTGTTAGTCGTCTGACTTTACAGAATTGTTGTAAGAAGCAAACCTTGCACATGCAGAGCAGGAGATTCAGGCCCAGGGACTTGATTAAGGTCAGCCAGGTAGCCAATGGCAGTGATGCAACATACACTGCTCAGTTATTTTGTTTTTCAACTGGGACTAGCTAGACTTTCTTTTAAGACTTTCTAACTGGGAAGTCTGCTATTCAATAGAATCAGCATAATCTCATGTACCAAAAGGAATATCTGGAGAACCCCTCTATCAATAGGGAATAGCTCTTTTATTTGAGCTCAATGCAGTACACGTTCTCTATGACATTAAACCTGGGAAACCAAATGTCTCCCTGTTTTATATTTCACTTGATGTTAGTGGGTGGTTGAATGGAATTGTCGCTGTGATCCTTTGTTTCAGTCTCTTATAGGAGGTGAGCTTTCTCAATCCCTTTTTCCTGTGCTTTTAATCCCATTCTTTCTTGTCTCTTCTGGGATCTTGCCACCTCCATTTTTCTCCTTTCATTTACAATGTCATCTTTTCTGTTGTCTCCTTTCCTGATAATTGCAAATATTCCCATTTCTTCCTCCTCCTTAAACAATCTAAAGACAAAATTTTTATGTGATATTGCCATTACTTCAAACATTGTTTCATACCTCCTCTCTTTCTCATAAAAAAATTTCTAGGAACATTTTTCCACACTCACTGACTCCATTTTCTCACCTTCAATGTACTTCTAAGTTACTTGTGTCTGACTTCTAATCTACTAGTAGATTAAAATTTCTTCTTCCAAGGATGCTCTTGATTGCTAATTCCACAGGTCTTTTCACAGCCCTCATTTTTAAAAATTTAATTCCCTATGAAACTTCCAACATTGTCAGCCATTCTTTTCTCTTGGACATTCTCTGTTCCTTTAGTTCTCTATTTGTCCATTTCTTCTAATTTTCCTTTGTTTGGTAATCTTCCTCCTCCTCCCACACAATAAATATGGATATCCTCCAAGGATCTGTCCAGGGTTCTCTTTTTTTATCTTCATGCTCTTCTCTGATGTTCATATCATTTGCCATGGACTCAGGTATCATTTCTAGGTGGATTACTTTTTAACATAGATTTCAAACTCTAATCTCTCTCCTGAACTCCAGGCTTTTATTACCAAATGTCTCTAGACATCTCTGCATGGATGTTCTGCAAGATTCTTGAACTCAAAATGCCTGAGACAGAACTCATGGTTTTCTCCTCAAATTTAACACAACTTAATTTGTTCTTCATTTCTGCTAATAGCATCACCTATTTCACAACTTCACAAATAATTTTTCTTTTTCTTATCTTGCCACCCTTAATCTAATCAGATGACATATTTTATCTATCCCATCTCTATGAATCTTATATCCATCTATCTCTGTTCATACAGTCTCTACCCTACTTTAAGCCTTCATCACCTCTCATCGGGGTTAATAAAATCAGCTCATAACTGGCCTCCCTGATTCTACTTTATCCCCATTCTTGCCTATCTTCTACACAACTGCCAAATGAATACACATAAAAACAGATCTGTCACAGTTCCAGTGAAAAATCTTCAATATTTCTACTGATTCCAGGATAAAAATACAAAATCTTTACCCTGGTATTTGAAGCCCTCTACAAATTGGTTGCCACCTATTTTCCTAATCCTATGTCATCTTATTGTCATCATATTCTCCTTTTTAAATGGCTTGAGGTCTCTTTTCTTTATATGATACTGCTTCTTCTCTTTCAATGGCACTGATTTCTATTTTTGTCACTGTAATCCTATGAAAATAAATTCTCAAAGTCTCTAGTATAATCATATGCATTATTCCAGCTCTCCTTTCCTGCCAACACAACCCTTTCCATCAAAGCTCCTCCCCATTCCTTTTCCTTCAAGTATCCTACCTGTATGCATTTCTTGAATCACAAACTCTAGCCATTAGACATGATAGTCCAGGTTATTTTAATCTTATCTTTTGGTCTGCGCTCATCTCCCACTCTTTATGTAAGACTGTTACTGAAAAGAACACATTGACAGTATAGATGGTTTACTTCAGAGTTGGGTCCCTAGACTTTTCAGGAAAAAAAAAATTATTGTAGTATCTCAATAGATCCTTAACCATGTCCCTACTGTTGCTCTAACAGGAGGATCTGACATAGAAACTTCCATTATGTGCGATGGCAATGACCTCTGACTTCTGTGGAGTTTGATAGTGGAATAAGATGTTGAAGACATGATGGGCTTCCCAATCCATTTTCTTCACATTGAGTTTTATTTTTGGTTATGCCTCATAAACCTCCCATGGTGGTAGCTGAGGGATATGAACATTGCCTACTCAGTTATGGATAGAAAGGTCCTTGGTGAAAGTCCCACCAATCCATCCACTTGGCCCACCCAGCTGCCAAAGACACAATGCTATTCCCCCCCCCCAGCCCTCTCTGGCTGTCATCTCTTCACCATGAACTGTATTTAAAATGTAAATAAAAAAAAAAGCTTTTAGGAGATTTAACTGTTTCCCTTGGTATTTAAATTATTCAATTATAACTAAAGCTATTAAAATACAGTTAATTAAAATTGTTAGATTGTTTTCCTTCGCACTGATCACAGCATTGCCCTACTTCTCCCTCTAGCTGTTTAATTCCTATTAAAAATGATAATGCTTTCCTTTATTCATAAATGCAGCAACCTTATACACATTCTTCAAGGGATCTCCTTGGTACAAACTGTGCTCTTTTCTTCTTTTCTTGCAGTGAAGTGGAAATTCGGCTGTAGTCTTTAGAGGTTTAATCAGCAGTAAAAGGACTCAAAATTTAAACATTAGCATTACCAAGTCACAACAAATAATACAGCGCCCCGTAAAAATCCGTCTAATTCTGAGGCAACGTAATGTCATTAGAGACCAAAAGAGAACCCTGAGGTTTAATAAAAGGTGGGACCTAAATAAAGGCTTCATAACTCACAACATAAAATTACCAGATCTACACGTTAAATATTTTATTTGAAAGGTTTCACAGCATTTCTGGTGGGAATTGCAATGTAACAGAAGTACAGATGGGTAAGTGCTGTTAGAGAAGAGAGAGCGAGGAGGGGAAAAGAAAGAAAGCTTTTAGGGCAGGCTCATCTCTTATTGAATCCAATGTATTTAAAATGGAACACCCCAAGAAACTAATTGGTTATAGTCTTTAAAGTCCTGTGCCATGTGTTCATGCTAGGCTAATGGCTGTAGCAGGTAATCGTGGCAAGGTGGTAGAAATGCTTAATGGATTTGATCTTAACAGGTGCCACCTCGGGCATTGCAAGTGATTTGCAAGCCATATGTGGTGATGGCAAATGGGATGCTGTCTCTTTTCCAGACAGAGAAGCTGAGGCAGGAGTGGAGACTAAGTGTGTATTCCACTCCCAAGACTGGGCTCTTAACTACAATGACTTACTGGAAGTCTGTACATTTTTTGGTGTGAGGCATTACCCTGGCATTGAACCCAAGTACTCTGTTGGGGAAAAAGTCAACTGGAATAATAGATCCTTATTTTTGCCTTATATGATGGAATAAATAAGGCAATATCAAACAATCGATGTTCATTAAGTGCTTGCTAGATTCCGGACATTTTACTAAGTGCTGGAGATATAAGAACAAAAGTGACACATTTCCTGCCCTCAAGGAGTTTGCATTCTAGTGGAAGGGATAACATGAATGGAGAAAAGAATGTGACATATTCAGAATTATTACAAGATAGTCTTGGGTAGGAGTATTAACTTCTAGGAGGTCAGAAAAAGCTTCTTGGAGCAGGTGGCTCTTGAACAGTGTTTTTAAGAAATCCAGAAATGCTAAGAGGTAGAGGAGACATATGGGGTGTATATTCTGAGCATGGGAAACACCAGGACAAAAGGTACAGAAATGGAAATTCTGAAAATACAGAAAAATATAAAAAAATAAAACCTAAGTGAGGAACATGATTGGTTAATAGAATATATATATATATATATATATATGAGATGGGGAGTGGGATGGAGTAAAATACAAAAAGGCTGGAAAAAAATACAAGGCCAGATTGGGGGGGGAGATTTAATTCTCTACAAAGGAATTTATATTTGTTCTGATCCGAATGGCAAAGAGAGCCATTAGAGACTATGGAGCAAGAGTTGCTGTGTGCAGGAGAGAGGAAGAGAGAAGGGCGAAGGAGGCTGTCCTCCATAGAAGGCTATGTCAATTGTCTAGGCTATAGATGGGAACCTGAACCAAAGAGACTGCACCAATGGAGAGGAAGGCATGAATTTGAGAGATGTTATGGAGAAAAAAAAAGATTTGGCAATTGATTATATAAATAGGTTCATTGAGAATTAGGGGTCAAAAAACAAGATAGAATTTGCTCACCCTTTTGTTTAGGGAAGATCAGGAGGTAAACGTTTGTGACTAAAAATAATGAATTCTGTTTTGGACATGTTAATTCTGAAGTAGCTATGGGATGTCCAGTTCCAAAAACCCAACAGGCAACCCTTGATACAGGAAGAGAGTTCAAGAGAGAATCTAATATACTTGTCATTTCCTTTTTTAAAAAATCAACTTTGTCAATCTGATAGGTATAAGGCAAGTCATTTAATCTCAGTCTGCTTTGATTTATTTATCTGTAAAATGGAGGTAATCATAGTGCTTATCTCCCAAGATTGTTGTAAAGTTCAAGTAAGATATGTTTAGTGCAATGGCTAGTGCATAATAAGTGCTATGTAACTATTTATTATCATTGTTATTAATCTGCTGAGGAGACAGAAAGGAATAGAATCCAGGGTATATATGGAGGAATTGGTTTTAGACAGGACAAAGGTTACCTCTTCATCAAAAACTGGATGAAATGAGTATATATTTAGGGAAATTGTTTGACATAAAGAAACTGTCAGATGAGGAAAAGGGGGGGAAAGAGGGTTTGGGGGGAATGACCTCAATTTTTTATGTGTGAAGTACATAGTGAGGACCAAATCTGGGAGAGCCAAAGGAGCTTTGAGGAGAAAGGGAAAGATAGGCTAGTTGGTATGGAGATTGGGATTTAGAGGGGAGTTAAAGAATTACCTTGTGGCAGAAATGGATGTGTTGAATTTAGATAACATAAATTTTCAGGTGACTCTATCAGAATGCTTGAATTATTTCCTGCACTTCTATTCAGTAGTTAGAGGTAAAACCAAAGCTGAATCCAAAAGACAAAACAGAGGTACCATGCAAAGTTTAAAGAACCAAAAAACATATAGGAAGTAACATAAAAGAACTTAGATACTTCAGATTCCCACTGATGTTTGCCATCTGGCCTCTTCAAAAGAACAGGTATAAGCAACCTAATAGTCTTGTCTTTTAACATTTGACTTTGAAGGCCATTATCACTTAATAAGGATATACTGAATGAATGGATAAAGGAACAAATGATAGAAGCAAATAATACCTGCTGATAGAGAATGAAGGTGATAAGATTACCAGTATTTGAGGGTTCAAACTAAAGCTAAGTCCATGGGGGGAAATTATATATTTGAAAACATACACCAACAAAATGGAAAAAGAGAAAATCTGAATATATAGTTTTAAAAAACTTAAAATAAAAAAAAATTGACAAATCCAAAAGAAACACTAAAGAAGAAATCCTGAAAGGCAAAGAAGATAATATAGCAAGCCAAAGGGTCTTATCGTGTATAAACAAAACTAAAAGCTGATTCTTTTAAGACTAGCAAAATTGGTAAACCTGTATCTAATATCACCAAAGCCAGAGCAAGTAAAATGAAATTACAATAATAAAAAATGGTGAAGTCACAAATGGAAAATTTAAGGAATCATCAGGATTTATTCTATATAATCATATGATAGCAAAACTGTGTGCTTAAGGGAGAATTGTGTTAAAATAGAAAATTAACAAAAATAAAAATCTTGACCAACCCAGCTTCATAAAGTGAAATTGAATGATCCATAAGGCAACAGCAAATGGATGGAGTAGAGGGAGAATCTTAGTCCAGACAGATTATAGATGAATTCTATCAAGAGTTCTGAAATTCAATTACTTGATCATAATCTTTTCTTTGATCCTTCTGTCTTCCTTTATCAAATCCTACTCTTCATCCAAAGGACTTCAAATTTTTTGGACCCTTTATTCTCTCTCCCAGGCCATCTCTCCTGCATTTTTTGCTCTCTCCTCTTTTCTCCATCTTAACTCCTTGGTGAATCAATTCAACTCTACATTGTCCTTTTCTTTTGATGTTCTGATTTCCTTGTCATATCACCAATTGTGCCCTGTCAAGCCTCAGATTTGGATGACTCTCACCATCCACTGCCTTCAATCTTATATAATTGCTACTGCATTAAGGTGGGAAAAAAATCAACAATCTTTCTGACTAGGTCCACTACTTATTTATGTTATACAACCTCAACTAAACATGTATTGCTAAGCAATTGTATTATATCTCTCTTATCAATTCACTGTCTCACTCTCCACAGTAGCTCTTACAATCCCTTTCCTTCCCTCTTCAAATTTCCCACAGATCTCCCTCCCCCTCACTCTTCTAGCTGAGAACTTTACTTCATATTTTGCAGAAAAAAATGAGACCATTTACCTTGAATTTCTTCTTTTCCTCCTTTCCTCAATTCAGACAACTCAGGTGATTTTTGCTTTTATCTCCTCCTTCACTCCTGTTTCACATGATGAAATGGCCTTACTCTTTACCAAGGTAAACTCTTCTATCTACACGAACAATCTCATTCCACCTTATATTCTCTATTTCAAGATTTCCCCCCTGTCAGATAATATATTATCACTTATATTAAATCTTTCCCTGTCTATTAGTTTTTTCCTCTAGTGCCTAGAAACATGTTTGCATCTCTTCCAACTTCAAAAAACCCTTCACTGGATCCTTCCATCCCTACTAACATCCATTATCTCTTCTGCCCTCTGTAACTAAATTCTTTGAGAAGGTTGACTAAAATAAACACTTCCACTTTCTCTTTTCTCACTCTTCTCTTAACCCTCTACATTTAAGCTTCCCATATGATCATTACACCAAAACAATTCTTTTAAAAATTACCAATGATCCCAGCAGCATTTCTATTGGGCTTATATCCCAAAGAAATCATAAAGGAAGGAAAAGGCCCCACATGTGCAAGAATGTTTGTGGCAGCCCTTTTTGTAGTGGCTAGAAACTGGAAATTGAATAGATGCCCTTCAATTGGAGAATGGCTGAATAAATTATGGTATATGAATGTTATGGAATATTATTGTTCTGTAAGAAATGACCAGCAAGATGATTTCAGAGAGGCCTGGAGAGACTTACATGAACTGATGCTGAGTGAAATGAGCAGAACCAGGAGATCATTATACACGGCAACAACAGTACTATATGACGATCAATTCTGATGGACATGGCTCTCTTCAACAATGATATGTTTCAAACCACCTCCAATTGTTCACTGAAGAAAGCCATATACACCCAGAGAGAGGGATGCGAAATGTGGACCACAACATAACATTCTCATACTCCTTGATTGATGTTTGCTTACATTGTGTTTCCTTTATCTGATATATCGTTTGTGTAGATAAGATTTTTCTTGCACACCAATGATAAGTTTGGAAATATGTATACATATATTCGATTTGCCAATATTTTAACATAATTAACATGTAGTGGATATCCTGCCATCTAGGGGAGGGGTGGGGAGTTGGGGGGAAAAATTTGTAACGGAAAGCTATGTAAGGGTTATTGTTGAAGAATTACCCACACATATGTTATGCAAATAAAATAAAAATTTAAAAAAAAATTACCAATGATCTATACCCAAAGAGCTATAAAATCATGCATATTCTTTGACTTAATACCACTACTAGGAATGATTCCAAAAAAGTTTTTTTTTTTAAAGGACAAGAACATATATGTACAAAATATTTATAGCAGCTTTCTTCTCAGGGCAAAGAATTGGAAATTGGGGGGATGCCCATCAATTAGGGGAAAGCTAAATAAATTGTAGTATTGATTATGATGGAATGTTATTGTTCTTTGGGAAATGATGAGCAGGATTCTATCAGAAAAACCTGGAAAATCCTCCATGAGATCAAGCAAAGTGAAATGTACTGTGTACAAAATAATAGCAAAATTACTGGGATGATCTTCTGTAAATGACTTTGCTATTCTCAGTAATACAATGATCCAAGACTACTCTCAGAGATTTATGAAGAAAAATGCTATCCATACCCAGAGAAAGAACTGATTGTGTCTGAATACAAAATGAATCATACTTTCTTTATTCTTGAGGGGTTTCTTTTATTTTTGTTGTTGGAATTGTTTTTTGTTGTGCTTTCTTTTGCAGCATGACTTTTACGGAAATGTTTTACATAACTTTTCATATGCCTTCTTAACGGTGGGGCGGAAGGGAGAGAAACTATGATGCAAAGTGTTAAAAATATATGTAAAAATTATTTTACAAGCAACTGAGGAAAATAAAAATATTAAAACATTTTTAAAAAGTTACCAACAATGTCATTATTGCCAAATGCAGTTGCCTTTTCTTAGTCTTTATTCTTAACTTCTCTGTGGTCTGACACTATTGATCAACCTCTTTTCCTTGATCTTCTCTTCTCTCTAGAGTTTCAGAACACCACTCTCTCCTGGCTTTCTTCCTATCTATCAGATCATTCCTTCTCAATTTCCTTTGCTGGATCCTCATCCAGGGCTCTGACAAAAAAGTTTTTTCTTTTCTCTAGCTTCACTACTTCATTTGGTGATCTCATTAGTACTCATAAATTTAATTTAACATCTCTATGTTAATGATTCTCAGATCTACTTATCCCGCTCTAATCTCTTCGCTAATCTTAATTTTTGCTACTCCAACTGCCTTTCAGACTGCCTTGATCTGGATGTTCATAAGCATTGCAAGCTCCATATTTAAAAGCTTTCCCTGTAAACTTTTTGCCCCATTCTACCTCTACCTTCAAACTTCCCTATTACTAATGAGGCTATCATTAGCCTCCTAGTCCCCCAAGTTTGAGACCTAGATGATATTCTTAACTCTTTGCTATCTCTGACTTCCCCATATTCAATCTGATGCCAAAACCTGTAGATTTTTCCTATGAAATCTTGCCTTAATGTATTCCCTTTTCTCCCCAATACTGCTACCATCTTGGAACATCTCCTCATGATTAGACTATTGTCTCATACCCGGTCTATTATAATAGTTTCTGGTGAGTGCCTGCCTCAAGTCTCTCCACTCCAGTTCATTCAAAGTGAATTTCCTAAAGCTTAGATCTGATCATGTTATACACTTCCCCTATTCCCCTAGTCAATAAATTCTAGTGGCTCCCTATTACCTTCAAGATCAAGGACAAAATCCTATGGTTTTAAAGCCTTTCATACTCTACTTCATCCTCTTACCTTTCCAGTATAATCACTTTTTAGTGAACACAATGCACTTTTTGATCCAGCACCATTGGCCTCTTGACTGGTTCCACAAATAAGGCAATCCACCTCACAGTTCCAGGCATTTATTTTACCTATCCGCCATACCTGGAATACTCTGCCTCTTCATCTCCATCTCCCTGCTTCCCTAGCTTCCCAATTCCAACTAAAATCCCACTTGCTACAGGACGTCTTCCTCAACCCTTATTAAATCCAACTTCTCCCCTCTTTTAATTATTTCCTATTTACATTGTAGATAGATTATACATATTTGCTTACTATTGTCTTCCATATTAATTTGTGAGCTTATTGAGGATAGAGACTGTCTTTAACCTCTTTTTATATTCCCAGCATTTAGCACAGTGCTTAAAGCATAATGTTATTCCATCATTTCAGTCATGTCTGACTCTTCATGATTCCATTTGGAATTTTCTTGGCAAAGATTCTAGAGTGGTTTTCCATTTCCTTCTCCAGATTGTTTTACAGATGAGGAAACTGAGGCAAACAGGGTGTAGTGACTTGCTCAGAATTACACAGTTAGTAAGTACATGAAATAAAATTGAATTTCTACTAGGAATATAAGAAGTTCCATATTAAAAGGTAATTAGCATAATCATATTAAAAGTAAGAGCAACCAAAACTACCTGATTATATCAATAGATGTCAATGAAGCCTTTGACAAAATAAAATATTGATTTATACTAAACAAAGTAAATAAATGAAATGTTGATTTATGCTAAATAATGATGTATAGTAAAACTCTTAAAACTAAAAAAAGCATAGGCCATTTTTACATAATGAAAATGTATATTTTTGTAACAAAAATTAAGATTATTTACAGGGGGAAATATTAGATAACTTACTATAGAGAATGACAAACAAAAATGTTTCTTCTCCCTACTATAACTTGATATATAATTCTGGAAGTGGTAGCAATAAGAATAGAAAAAAAAAACATAAATTTCAGTGAAAAAGAAGATCCCTATTTGAAAAATTACAGAATAGTTTATTTTAAAAACCCAGATAATCAGCAACGAGTTAATTCATAGCTTTAGTAAAGGAGCAGGATATAAAATAAGTCCACAGAAAATGCTAACTTTTTTATATTGCTTTTCATAATGGTTGGACCAATTCATACCTCCACAGTGTTAATTAGTATACCTGCCTTTCTATAGAATTTCCATTATTTACAACTTCCAACTTTTGACATCTTGCATAGTTTGCTAGAGAAAACTTCAGAATTTTATTGATTTTCATTTCTTTTTGGAACAATCCTTAATATGATGACTAAGAGTTCATAATTATTTTAAGAACTATTCACATTGTTTTACCATTTATAGTATCATTTATATTTAAGAAAAGAGACTCAAATAATAGAAATGAAAACAAATGCAACTGAAATTTTACCTCATATTTATTAGATTGACATAGATGTCTCCACTCTTGGGAACTATGTATATGTGATTATTATACAGTATAAGATACAAGTATAAAGAATTCAGAGAAGTATGAGAAGAAATGATGAAGTGATATAAGCATAACCCAGACAATAATTTATTAATTTACAAATAAGGAAAACAAAAATGAAATTGAATACTGTTTAATTATTACTACAAACCTGGGACTCAGGAAAGCAATTAGGAAGCAAACCTTAGTCCTTTCATTCGAGAATTGAGTGAGGAATTATGATGCATGTACTATGCTGTATATACTGTCCGATATAATTGATGTGTTGATTTTGCTGAAGTTTTATTTTGACTTTTCTTGTTGATTAAAATGGAAGACTCACTGGACGGGAGGAAAGGGGATGTAGTCATAAATGAATATGATGAAAAAATATTAAGTGCATGATGGTGAGCTATCGTGTTCTTTATCATTGTGTCCATTGCTGCCCCTTTGACTTTCAACATACTATGGACATAAATAGGGAAGAATACATGGCCAAAACTGTAGGGACATGCAGCTGTCTACAAGTCCCCAAGCCTTTTCAAGGACAGCAGGAAAGAGTTATAGATTTGGAATTGACAGGCTATTGATTATTAGAAATTGGTATGAATGTGGTAAGGAAGGAGAGAGGACTGAGAGTTACTATGTGGGTGTGGAGAGAGAGAAAAAACATTAGAACAAGAGAATCATTTTGATGTGATGAGGAATCAGTGTGTATAAAGCATGGAGTGGTGGGATAGTGATTGTGGGAGCTTGAAAAGAGTGGGTAGTAGCATGAATGAGTAAGGAAAACTTCATTCATTGTTTGTAGGAGATGGAGTAGGTGTATGTCACAGTGGATGAAGAACTGGCAAACTCCATCTGCGCACTAAGCCTTGGTCTGGGAAAAAACTACACAGGGATACTGGGAGAAATGGAAGCCTTTTTCTTTCCTTCAACACCCAACAGTACATAGAATACCAACAGTGTAAAGCAGAACAAAGTCATGTGTTAATCAGATTTGGTCCCATAGCCCTTATCTGAATCGAGTGTTTTCTGAATTCTTCTGAACTCTGTTTTAGGAAGAAGTCATGACATATATTAGGATTAGAGACATTTTCATTCTGGTTTGGAGGGTCCATGACCCACTGTGGTATTCACAATGTCTTTAAGTTCCTGAGTGAGATCAAGGACGAAAAAAAGGGAAGGATTTTATAGACAGAAAGGTTTCTCTTCATTGAAGGGGAAATACTTAACTTGACACTATTATCTAATTTAGAGATGGAGAAATGAAGACAAGACTAAATCCTTCAAGGAGCTTCACATTTACAGTTTGGGAGAATGAATGAGTTGGAGAATAGTGATCACATACTATCTATATGCTTATCCCCACAAAACATCATGTTTACATATGAACTCGGGAAAAGACTCAGATCTAGTCTCTGGTGGCTACTGAATGATGTGACCTTATTCCTTCCTGGGGCACCCTATTCCCACAGGTGCCAATCAGGACCAAATCCTCAAGGACATTCCAGGATCCAGTGTCAAGGATACGTTGCAAAATTTCCTGGTGTCCTGGACAAATGCCAGATGATCTAATAAAAGCATGGCCTTCTTTAGCCTCTCCCATTCCCTTCTGAAGAACTGTCAGGCTAAAAGCAAAATGCAGCTATTTTCCTCTTCAGAGGGAGGAAAATAGTCCCAGTGTTTGTCTTTTGCAAAAGCTCTGGCTCAATAAATCCATCTATCTTGAATTTTACTTGGGGGTGGGAATGGAGCAATAGTTAAAGAGGGAAAAAAAACTAGTCTCCTGCCCTTCCAAAAAAAAACCAATACCAAAAAACACAAAACCTCTAAATCCTTCAAGAGGGTTTCACTTGAAAGTCACAAATACTTTCTTTCTCTCCCAAGCTATTCTTTGTCTTGTTTTGTTTTTTTTGTTTTGTTTTGTTTTGTTTTTTTGCAGGGGAGTAACAGCCAGTCACCTCCATCTGGAGCCTCTTTCCTGGGCAGCTGCTGGAGTAAAACAATAGAAAATTTGAAAGAAGGGCAAAAGCAGGTGATAGAGTCAGGAGAAGGAAAGTGGTGGGGGCACCTGAATCACTGATCACTTATGTCAGCCTCTGAGGGCTTTGAGATCTTAGTGTGAAAGACAAGATGTGAGCAGTGAATTAACTGCATAGTCAATTGGATAGAGGACTCTAAAGAGAAGCATTTTCTCTCCAATGGACTCTCTTCATTTTCATTTTTTAACTCTCATCTCTCTTGCATTCAGAGAGAGAGAGAGACAGAGCAAGACAGAGGCAGAGACAGACAGAGACAGAGAGAAAAAAGAGAGAGACAGAGAAGGGGAAGAAGAAGAAGAAGAAGAAGAAGAAGAAGAAGAAGAA
>JAJPUD010022740.1:380-20938 GCA_023553655.1 Myrmecobius fasciatus | reverse complement strand
AACACTAGATTACAATTGTCATTGAGTATTTTGTTCTGTGAACCTAACCTATTCCACTGATCAACTACTTTATTTCTTATCCAGTACCAAATGGTTTTGGTGACCACTGCTTTATAATATAGTTTTAGATCTGGTGCAGCTAGGCCACCCTCATTTGCATTTTTTTTCATTAATTCCCTTGAAATTCTTGACCTTTTGTTTTTCCAGATGAATTTTGTCGTTATTTTTTCTAGTTCAGTTAAATAATCTCTTGGGAGTTTGATTGGTATAGCACTAAATAGATAGATTAGTTTAGGTAGTATTGCCATCTTTATTATATTCGCTCGACCTATCCAAGAGCACTTGATGTTTTTCCAATTGTTTAGATCTGACTTTATTTGTGTGGAGAGTGTTTTGTAGTTTTGCTCATATAGATCCTGACTTTCCCTTGGCAGATATATTCCCAAATATTTTATACTATCGATAGTTATTTTGAATGGAATTTCTCTTTGTATCTCTTGCTGTTGCATTTTGTTGGTGATGTATAAAAATGCTGATGATTTATGTGGATTTATTTTGTATCCTGCAACTTTGCTAAAGTTGTGGATTAATTCTAATAGTTTTTTAGTTGATTCTCTAGGGTTCTCTAAGTAGACCATCATATCATCTGCAAAGAGTGATAATTTGGTTTCCTCATGACCTACTCTAATTCTTTTAATCTCTTTTTCTTGTCTTATTGCCAAGGCTAGCATTTCTAATACAATATTGAACAGTAATGGTGATAGTGGACAACCTTGTTTCACCCCTGATCTTATTGGGAATGTTTCCAGTTTATCACCATTACATATGATGCGAGCTGATGGTTTTAAATAGATGCTACCGACTATTCTAAGGAAAAGTCCATTAATTCCTATACTCTCTAATGTTTTTAATAGGAATGGATGTTGAATTTTATCAAATGCTTTTTCTGCATCTATTGAGATTATCATATGGTTTTTGTTAGTTTGGTTATTAATATAGTCAATTATGTTAATAGTTTTCCTAATATTGAACCATCCCTGCATTCCTGGTATAAATCCTACTTGGTCATGGTGTATTATTCTAGGAATGATTTTCTGTAATCTCTTTGCTAATATTTTATTTAAGATTTTTGCATCAATATTCATTAAGGAGATTGGTCTATAATTTTCTTTCTCTGTTTTTGTTTTACCTGGTTTAGGTATCAGTACCATGTCTGTATCATAAAAAGAGTTTGGTAGGAGTCCTTCATTTCCTATTTTTTCGAATAGTTTATATAATATTGGAGTTAACTGTTCTTTAAATGTTTGGTAGAATTCACATGTAAATCCATCTGTTCCTGGGGATTTTTTCTTAGGGAGTTGATTAATGACTTGTTCTATTTCTTTTTCTGAAATGGGACTATTTAAGTAATTTATTTCCTCTTCTGTTAATCTGGGCAATCTATATTTTTGTAGATATTCCTCCATTTCACTTAGGTTATCAAATTTATTGGCATACAGTTGGGCAAAGTAACTCCTGATTATTGCTCTAATTTCCTCTTCATTGGTAGAAAGTTCTCCCTTTTCATTTTTGAGACTAACAATTTGATTTTCCTCTTTCCTTTTTCTAATTAAATTAACTAGAGGTTTATCTATTTTGTTGGTTTTTTCATAAAACCAACTTTTAGTTTTATTTATTAATTCAATAGTTTTTTTACTTTCAATTTTACTAATCTCTCCTTTTATTTTTAGGATTTCAAGTTTGGTATTTGATTGGGGGTTTTTAATTTGTTCTTTCTCTAGCTTTTTTAGTTGCAAGCCCAATTCATTGATTTTCTCTTTTTCTATTTTATGCAAATAAGCATCTAGAGATATAAAATTTCCCCTTATTACCGCTTTGGCTGTATCCCACAAATTTTGGTATGTGGTCTCATTATTGTCATTCTCTTGAATGAAATTAGTAATTGTGTCTGTAATTTGCTGTTTCACCCATTCATTCTTTAGGATAAAATTATTTAATTTCCAATTGGTTTTTGGTCTATTTTCTCCTGGCCTTATATTGCATGTGATTTTTATTCCGTCATGATCTGAAAAAAAATGCATTTATTATTTCTGCCTTCCTGCATTTGATTTTGAGGTTTTTGTGTCCTAGCACATGGTCAATTTTTGTATAAGTTCCATGGACTGCTGAGAAAAAAGTAAACTCCTTTCTGTCTCCATTTAATTTCCTCCAAAGATCTATCATACCTAACTTTTCTAACATTTTGTTTACCTCCTTAACTTCTTTCTTATTTATTTTGTGGTTTGATTTATCAAGTTCTGAGAGAGGGAGGTTGAGATCCCCCACTATTATAGTTTTGCTGTCTATTTCTTCTTGCATCTCTCTGAACTTTTCCTCTAGGAATTTCCATGCTATACCACTTGGTGCATATATGTTTAGTATTGATATTGCTTCATCATCTATGGTACCCTTTAGGAAGATATAATTTCCTTCTTTGTCTCTTTTAATTAAGTCTATCTTTGCTTTTACTTGGTCTGAGATCAGGATTGCTACCCCTGCTTTTTTTTGTTCACCTGAAGCATAATAGATTCTGCTCCAGCCTTTTACCTTCACCCTGTATGTATCTCTATGTTTTAGATGTGTTTCTTGTATACAACATATTGTTGGATTCTGGTTTTTAATCCACTCTGCTATCTGCTTCTGCTTTAAGGGAGAGTTCATTCCATTCACATTCACAGTTAAAATAACTAATTCTGTATTTCCTGTCATCTTATTTACCCTAACTTATGCTTTTCTCTTTCTTATCCCCTTTCCCTCCTCCCTCCTATTTTGCTTTTGAAAACCACTTACCTCAAACAATCCTTCCCCTTTAGAGCCCCACCCACCCCCTTTTTCCCCCCTTTCCCTTCAGTTTCCTTATAAGTACGTCTATTATTCCCTCTGAGCCAAATCTGATGAGATGGAGATTAACCCAATTCTCATTCCCCTCCCTTTTCTCCCCTCAATCATTATAGGTTTTCTTTGCCTCTACATGAGATGTAATTTCCCTTATTTTACCTCCTTTTCCTCTTCTTCCAGTGTTATCCCTTTTCTACCTCTAATTTCTTTTTCAGTTTATAATATCATAAGATTCATAAAATCACAATAAACATATCATAATAATCATAAAATCACAGTAATCATATGATAATAATCATAAAATCACAGTAATCATATCATAATCATAATGTAATAATCAATTCATAAAATCAACCCTCATTCTATAAGTATCTATAACATAAATATAGTTCTCAAGAGTTATTTTTTCTTGTTACCTTTTTATGTTTCTCTTGTGTTCTGTGTTTGTAGATCAAATTTTTTGTTCAGTTCTGGTCTTTTCAGTAGAAATAGGTGAAATTCTCCTATATCATTGAAAGACCATCTTCTTCCCTGGAAGATAATGCTCATTCTAGCTGGGTAACTTATTCTTGGCTGTAATCCAAGTTCCTTTGCCCTTCGCAATATCTGATTCCAGGCCCTTCCATCCTTCAAAGTAGAAGCTGCTAGGTCCTGTGTGATCCTAATTGTAGCTCCCCGATATTTAAATTGTTTCTTTCTAGCTTCTTGTAATATCTTTTCCTTGGTATGATAGTTCTGGAATTTAGCCACGATATTTCTGGGGGACTTAATTTTTGGGTTTCTTTCAGGAGGTGATCGGTGGATTGTTTCAAGGAGTATTTTGCCTTCTGGGTGTAAAATATCAGGGCAGTTTTCTTTTATGATTTCCTGGAAGATAGTGTCCAGGTTCTTTTTTTCATCATGGCTTTCAGGAAGCCCTATAATCCTTAGATTGTCTCTCCTAGATCTATTTTCCAGGTCAGTTGTTTTTCCTAGGAGATATTTCATGTTTTTCTCTATCTTTTCATTTTTTTGTTTTTGTTCAACTGATTCTTGCAGTCTTGATGAGTCATTAATTTCCAGTTGTTCGATTCTAATTTTTAATGTCTTATTTTCTTCAGTTACTGTTTTTAGTTCCTTTTGCAATTGACCAATTACATTTTTTTTGTTCACTGCATTCTTTTTCCATTTTTTCTATTTTATTTTGCAGTGATCTCATTTCGTTTCCCCATGTTTCTTCTAACTCTCTTTTAAGATTTTTTATGCAATCTTCAAAGAAAGCCTTGTGACATGGAGACCAATTTATGTCTCTCTTTGGGGCTTTTTCTGGAGTTGCTTTACCTTTAGGGACCTCAGGATTTGAGGTCTGTTCTTCCCTCTCTCCATAAAAGTTGTCTATGGTGAGAGCTCTTTTTGGTTTTTTATTCATTTTTTTTGAAGGTGTGAGGTCTGTTTAGGGCAAAGGTGGGACAGCTGTTTTAATTTGCCCTGGGGCAGTTCTGCTGATTGAGTTATTTCAGGAACTGGGCAGTTCTGCTGATTGAATTATGTCAGGGGCTGGGCAGCTCCGCTGATTGAATTATTTCTGGTGCTTATCAGACCTGTTGTTTGATTGATTGCATTAAGGTGCTGTGTAATGGCAGCTAGTTACGATGCTCATCAGGGGTTCAGTGGTTCACAATCTATCCCCCTCAAAAGGCAGACCCTCCAAACCACCTGCCCACAATCAGGACAAATTGTTCCAAGAGGCTCGCAGAAGACTTCCAGGTGTGTGAAAAGCACAACGCTCCCACTCCTGTTCTGACTCCTGTTCCAGCTCCCTGCTCCAGCTCCCTGCCCCGGTCTCCCTGTGCTGCAGTCTGGGTTCAGTAGGCCACCCCCTGCCCCATTAAAACAGACCTGTTTTGAGGTTCTTCCAGAGTATCTTCTTCTAGAATCGTGTTGTTCTCCGGATATTGTGGATTTTTTTTGCTTCAGAATCAGTCTAGAGGCTTCATATTTTGTTGGTTTGAGGGGAGGT
Organism: Myrmecobius fasciatus; assembly: GCA_023553655.1. Taxonomy (NCBI): domain Eukaryota; kingdom Metazoa; phylum Chordata; class Mammalia; order Dasyuromorphia; family Myrmecobiidae; genus Myrmecobius; species Myrmecobius fasciatus. Next base: position 16,062 of record JAJPUD010022740.1, on the reverse strand, counting down.
TAGAGGAGGTTACAGAGAATCCTGTCTGATCTCCGCCACCATGGCTCCACCCCCGGAAGGAACCTTTCCACCACATTTTTGAAGACAATTGGGGTTGAGTGACTTGGCTAAAGATCATTCAGCTAAGTTTTGGAAGCTTAATTTAAACTCAGGTCCTTTTGACTCCAGGGTCAGCATTCTATCCATTGCACAATCTACCTGCCCCTCCACCACATACTTTCAATCCAGTGACACTGGCCTCCTTCTATTCCTCAAAGCAGATATTCCAACCTTTTAGTGCTAGGTTATTTTCTTTGGCTCTTTACCAGTCTTGGAGTTTTCCCCTTCTTAATCTTCCCCTATCAGCTTCTTTAACTCTCTATGAAATTCCCATTTTCTACAGGAAGTTTTTCTAACCCCTCTTAATTCTATACTTTCATTCTGACAATGATTTCTTATCTATCCTCTGTATATTTTTTGGTACATACTTGACTGTATTTTCTGTCATTAGATTCTGAGCTACTTGAAAGTAGGGTCTGTTTTTTTTTTTAACTTCTTTATATTAACTTTTTATATTCCCGGTACTTAGCATAGGGCCTGGAACATAGTAAGTGCTTAATAAATGTCTTTTGACTGACTGATTGACCAATGGATAGGATTTTTAGGGAAGTATATTTTTAGATGGTATAAAGAAATCCTTCCTAACAATTATAACTACCTCAACATGGAATGGTCTATACTGTGAGAGATGAAATTCCGTATCAGTGAAAGTCTTAAAGTGGAGTATTGTTGACCATTTGTTAAAACTTTTCATAGAGGGAATTCTTGCTCTGATGGTTGGTGGGTTTATATCAGAGGTGTTCAAGAGAACCTCAACTCTGAGTCAGAAAAATCTTTCCCACTGGCCTTGTAAGGATGTTATAAGACTTCCCAATTTTCATTCCTTTGTATCAAAACATAGCCAGCTTCTATTCATAGGCACATTTCATTTAAGAGAGAGGAATTAAGTTTGACTATATCAAGTTAAAAAGTTTTTGTACAAACAAAATGAATGCAGACAAGATTAGAAGGGTAGCAGTAAACTGGGAAAATATTTTTACATCCAAAGGTTCTGATAAAGGCCTCATTTCTAAAATATATAGAGAATTGACTCAAATATATAAGAATTCAAGCCATTCTCCAATTGACAAATGGTCAAAAGATATGAACAGATAATTTTCAGACGAAGAAATTGAAACTATTTCCAGTCACATGAAAAGGTGCTCCAAGTCACTATTGATCAGAGAAATGCAAATGAAGACAACTCTGAGATACCACTACACACCTGTCAGATTGGCTAAAATGACAGGAAATGATAATGATAACTGTTGGAGGGGATGTGGGAAAACTGGGACACTGATACATTGTTGGTGGAACTGTGAAGGGATCCAACCATTCTGGAGAGCAATTTGGAGCTATGCTCAAAAAGTTATCAAACAGTGCATACCCTTTGACCCAGCAGTGTTTCTACTGGGCCTATATCCCAAAGAGATTTTAAAGGCGGGAAAGGGACTCACATGTGCAAAAATGTTTGTGGCAGCCCTTTTTGTAGTGGCAAGAAACTGGAAATTGAAAAATGCCCATCAATTGGAGAATGGCTGAATAAATTATGGTATATGAATGTTATGGAATATTATTGTTCTGTAAGAAATGACCAACAGGAGAAGTTCAGAGAGGATTGGAGAGACTTGCATGAACTGATGCTGAGTGAAATCAGCAGAACTAGGAGAACATTATACACAGCAACAAGACTATACGATGATCAATTTTGATGGACATGGTTCTCTTCAACAATGATGTGATTCAAACCAGTTGTGCTGCAATGAAGAGTCATATACATCCAGAGAGAGGCCTGTGGGAACTGAGAGTGAACCACAACACAGCATTTTAACGCTTTCTGTGAATATTTCCATGCATTTTGTTTTCCTTCTTAGGTTGTTTTTTTCTTCTTCTCTTTCTAGATCTGATGTTTCTTGTGCAGTAAGATAACTGTATAGATATGTATACATGTATTGTATTTGTCATATAATTTATCCTATCTAGCATGTATTAGATTACCTGTCATCTAGGGGTGGAGGGTGGGGGGAAGGAAAGGAAAAGCTTGGGAAAAAAAAGGTTTTTTTTTGCAAAGGTCAATGTTGAAAGGTCACTCATATGTTTTGTAAATAAAAAGCTTTATAAAGTTAAAAAAAGAGAGAGGAATTACTCAACTAGTCATTGTTAATGTCTTTACACTATTTTCTGTAATTGAATATTGTGATTTGTGATGTCTATATGTGGGGGGGGGAAACCCAAAACAAAATACAAACTACCCCACAAAAAAACAACATTGGACGTACAGCCGGAGGATCTCAGTTCAAATTTGGCACTGTTTCTTCTTAATTGCGAACTTAAGCAGGTGATTTAACTTTTTAGGACCACAGTTTTCTTGCCTGACAAGGGATGATGTCAGATTAAAGGATCTTTAGGTAACTTGTATGAAATTCTATAAAGAACTTTACTCATCTATGTGGACTTAATTTTAAAGCATATTGATATTTTTTCTCTTAAACTTTTATAAGGAAAGAGGAGGGGAAGGAATGTAGGGAGGTAGAATTTTGGTGATTTTTAAACAATATGTCAAAAAACATTCATTTAAAAATAACAAAGACAGGGGCAGCTAGGTTGCGCAGTGGTTAGAGCACCACCCCTGAAGTCAGGAGGACCTGAGTTCAAATCTGGTCTCAGACACTTAACATTCCCTAGCTGTGTGACCCTGGGCAAGTCACTTAACCCCAATTGCCTCAGCAAAAAAAAAATAACAAAGACATTTAATATACCTTATATTTTAAATTACTTTCCATATAACAACTCTCTGTGGTGGGTAGAACCTTCATTCACATCCTCATTTCATCAACAGGTTTGGAGAGGCAGTTAGCCTCTTGTCCCCAGTAGGACATTTCAGCAAATATCTTTGAATATTATACTGCTAAGGAAGAGAAATTATGCTTCATGCATTTCACTCAATATCACATGATGTCATTTCAAGAATATATTTTCTAGGTCAAATTTTCTAGGTCAAAGCTTTCTTTTGTGTAACTCTCCACAGTGAACAAACAAATGCTTTGCCTGTGAGACTTGCCTTTATCTTCGGTGAATATGAGCTATGGACTTGCCTTTGCCCCTAATTGCCCCTTCCCCAGCCATGTCCCAGATATCACTGGGAGAACCCAGAGGAATCGGATATAGCAGGAAGTTTTTTGCCCAAATTTGTATGAGCCGTCCTATCTGCTTTTCCTTTCTGATGGATGATAACCTCTCCACTCTAGGACTACAATACAACATATGAAGTCCTCGTTCCTTTCTGTCCCATGGTGGTAGTCCAGCATCTACCAAAGTACCCTTCCCTGACACCTCTCACCCCACTGCTGGGTCAACATGGTTATTTTAATGAGCAAGAAGTCACCAAATAAATCCTTCTAGTAAGATGAAGGACCGCCAATCCTTCCATCCCTAACACAATGCCTTCCAGATTAACAGGGATTGCTTTTTTTTTTCTTGTCAATATGCTAATAATGCCATTGTACCTTTCCATCTATCCTACATTTAAACCTCCTTGTGTATGTTGTCTTTCCAAGTTTGAAATGTCTTCTGGAAATGATGGGATATCTAGATAATCTATTTCTATAACCAGGATTTCACACAATGATTTGAATATAGCACACATTTAATAAATGTTCATTCCTTCATTCATGATATGACTTCATCACTTTGCTTGAGAGCATTATAGGAGGGGAATATGGTAAGAGGACCCCCCTCAGACTTCTGATTTCCTCATATCTAAAAGAAATTATTGCTTTAAATGATTTTCTGAAATCCCTTGCATCTTTAGATCCTAGATCTTTCCTCTTTCCATCTTTCAAACATCTGGGTTTAATTTCCTCATTTTAAAATTCTTCATACAATCTTGATGTGATAAAAAGATTATAAATGCCAAATATTCCATCCTTTAAAAATCAACTTTGGGGATTACATTTTGACCAGGGGTGGGTCCATGTTGTATGACCTGCCTTTCACAGAGAACCTTGGGGGAAGTTTTCAGGCCATGGTGTAATGTCATCTATAAAATATAGATTTTTTTCATTGACTTTTTTTTGGAGATTGTCCTAGGAAGTAATAAATCTGAACTCTAAAGTCACTTACTCTAGCCAGTCATTGTTTTTATTACTTCTTCCTTTTTTCTACTTAGAAATTCAGTCTACATTTATTTTACCATTTTGCGTGTGTGTGTGTGTGTATGTTTGCGTGTATGAAGAATGGATGGATAAGTTCTTTTATTAATTTGACAGATGTTTGCTACTTCTTGCCCAGTCTATACCCTTAGGTATCATACCTCAATGATGTTCGACATAAATAGACACCAAAAATATCCCACTATATTCACGACATCACTTTTTGTTGTAAGTAATTTTGAAACGGCCAGTCAAAACTTCCAATATGTTTGTTGGTAATAGAATATCATGGTATAGTACAAAATGGCAGATGAGGAGTGCAGAGACACTTGAAAATATCTGAAGGAAGAAATGCAGAACAAAGTAAAAAAAAAAGGAAAAATATACAAAATACACAAATCTATGAAGGGAGCTGAAATAACTAAGCAGCAATAACAAAATATTTGTAAAACCATATACATGACAACATAACTAGCAATACAAGCTATTCAGTGAATGAATAGTTTTTAGCTTCCTATTTGCCAAACAATTCACTAAATGGTAGTTATTGAGTTAGCTGGTCCCAATTTTCAATGAGTTCTCATTTAAATAGAATTCTAGGCCTACAGTAATACTCATATAGTCTTTAAGGTATAGTAATGACTGGATGATGATCAATTCCAAATAAGTAATAGTAATTTATGTAAAAGAAATATATATATACATACATATATATGTATACTGAAATAGTAAATTATATAAATATATCGAAGGAATATAGAAAAGTGAGAAATTGACAATTTTGGGTGGTCAGCAAGGCTTGTGAAGGAGGTAGTCTTTAAACTTTGAAGGAAGTGCAGAGTGTTGAAAAACAGATCTGAGAGGATCAGTAAAAGGAACTTACTACAAATAATTTACTTGAAGTAATTCATAGATTAAAGTCTGTCAAGAAGGGGCAGACAATCAATGTTTGCAGTCGTGTTGCCTAATTACTGTCTTGGAGATCATGAGTATTAGATTGGTCCTCCTTTTCCAGAGGTCTGAAAAAATGTCCCCAGCTTATAACATGTCTTAAAAAAAAACCAAACATTAACTGGAAATAGAGAGCAAGATACTATTTGTGTCTGCGTTGTATATTTCTATGTGATTGAACATTTCTTTGAGCATGTTCAGAAAACCATCTTTCTTCTACATCCAAGTTTTGCCATCTATAATAGGAGTCTAGATAACTTGTGTTAAAATCCTGGCTTTGCTCTTTGATATCTGTTTGTCCTCTACCTGTAAAATCTTGGATTTCATGAATAATCTATTGAAGTCCTTTTCAAATTTAGATCCTATGGTCCTATAATCTACTATTTCTTCTCTGTGTTACATAGTCCATAGAAAGAAAGAAATGTAAGTTTTTTCAAGAAAAAATATTTGTTATTGAAAACCTAGCACTCTCCCCCCCAATCTAGAAAATATGTTGATGCATTTTGGAGCTTTTTTTTTTAACATGCTCTTTTCATGATCTAAGTCTTTGTTCCCTTAAACAGTGGAGGGTATTTGTAGCTTTGACTATCAATAGTGATAAATGAAATGACTTTTAATTCATTGTGATATTCTGACACATGTAATGTTAAAACTATTTTAAAGTTTTGAGATGTTTTCTTGAAGGTATCATTCACATTGAAGTTATTTTGAGAATTTGTATACTTCACATTTGCAAAGAACATTAAAAATAATTTCTTTATTGTGGCTCCATTCTGAACAGAAGCTTATAGTAATGATTAGTCAGTTCATGTCATGTTTATAATTATAATGAAGGTTTTTTTTAGCTTATGTGAAACTCCTTGTCCTTGATTCCAAAGTTCAAAAGATTACCCATGAGTCACAATATTCTTTTCAGTCAGTGCCCTTCCTGTAAGACTTAATGAAATTAGAATATAACTTGGAAATTCAAGCATATTATCACTCTTGAGCACTAATGATGCCAATTAAGGTAGGAGAACTTATTTCAAACAGACTCTTCATTAAGTTCATAGATGTGTTAAAAAGATTCTAAGGAGTTAATTTGCTAATAGTTCTTTGTGTTTGTCATTGTCAGTTGGAGTCTTTGGCTCATCCATATTCACCATACATTTTGAACTTAACAAATGTGAAATTTAAGTAGGAAAAAAAGGATTTTACAAATATAGACTAATATTGTGTGATTCCTCACAATTCTATGAAGAGAACTGAATTATATTCTATATTACAGATGAAAATGACAAATTGTAGAGTGTTAGGATATTTTCTCCTCCCCCTACCAAAGTATAATATTGCTTCATGGTCTCTGCCTTAAGAAGAGACAAGGACTGACTTTTTCTATTTTTCTTTCTTTTAGAAATCACAACATTATTAGTTTCCTAAACCATTTGGAAGCATTTTACTTAAATATCAAGTCTTCAATATGCCTTGTATTCAATAGAAAACCTTTTTAAATGAAATGTTTATATTGAAGCAAATTCTCAGCAGTCAAAATGTAAACTTTAAAAATACATGTAACACGTACTTATCTAAAAACACTCCTGTTTGAACAAAGCAGCAACCTCGAAAATGTAGGATGAACACATTTCAATTTTACCATATTATGTCTTCATAAAATGTGTAAAAGTCATCCATTCACTAGGTCTTGTTCACCTTTTTTAAGAGGAGAAAATTAAAAAATGTCCACAAAATAAAATTACCATACTGGTGCTCATGACAGAAATTCATCATCTTCGTACTTGAATAGTGACCAAGTGGATTGAGCTCTTGTTGATGATCTCTATCTCCACAGCTATAATCAGGAGATAGTGATTGTCTCATGTTAATCTGATCCTGGTATTGGACAGCTCTGCAGCTTCCTCTCTCTCCACTTTCTTTAGAAAACCAACTGTAATCTTTACAGTTATGTACTCATATTCTCCAGAATAGTAATCATGACATTAGGAACTGTCCATGGTAGATCTTCCTATGCACACCAGTGCAAACCCTCAGGAGTGCCTAGAATCATAGTCCAATACAATGGAAAATCAGCAATTGGTCCATATGTGGAGGATGCTTTTCACAGATTTCTTTCTGCAGTACGCAGACTCTATCAAATTATAGTGAGACAACATCACTTCAAGAATCCCATCAAAGAGGAGAACAGGACATCCAGCTTCCAGAATTTTCTTTTTTTTTCCATATTTTACTCTATAATTGCATCAATTTTCCCCTGGACTCTTTGTCTCAAGGTTACTCTTCAATCCCAGACTTTTGGAGAAGTGTTTTGTGGCCTTTGTTCTTATAAATGTTGCCTTAATTAATAAATAGCTCTTTCTAAAAGTATGTACATATATATATGTATGTGTGAGTGGATCTATGGGTGGGTGGGAATGTGTGTTTGTATGTGTGTGTATATGTACATACATGTACATTTTTGAAAATTAATCAGGGCTAGCTAGGTAGGGCAGTGGATAGAGGACTGTCTTGAAGTCAGGAAGCTTCATCTTCCCGAATTCAAATCTGGCCTCAGCACTTTCTGTGCTACCTTGGTCAAGTCACTTAACCCTGTTTACCTCAGTTTCTTCATTTATAAAATGAGTTGGAGAAGGAAATGCTAAGAAAAACTGAAATGGGGCCATGAAGAATCAGACATAGCTAAATAACAGCAAAAATTAATTCTGGCTGACAAATTGATTACCAATTAATAATACTGAGGATAATACACTGGAACTGGGGATCAAGTTAGCAACATTAGGAACTGTTCAATATTCTGACACTATTAATAATTGGTTGTATGCCCTTGAAAAAGCTACAGAATTTTTATTTATAAATATAAAAATATTTTTGTATCTTAGATGGTTATTATAAGGGTCAAATGAAAGTCTGCATTTGGCAGTTTTTTTGAAACTAAAAGATATCATTTCATTGCCAAACTTCTAGAAACAGTGCTCATGTTCTTGATCTTTACTTCTTCTGTATCCATTCACTTTATCAACCTTTTACATTTTGGATTCAAGAATTTATTAAAATTCTGTCTTGGAGTCCATTCTTGCTTTTTATTGACTTTCCCTGCTTTGTATTCATCCTTTTTCAGTTCTTGAGACACAGCTTTCTCCCCTTTTGCCCTCCATAATGTACTGTTTTGAGGAAGATTCTGTTCCTCAATCTTAAACTAATGCTTTATATTTTAATCCCTTCAAAGAGTTCATCTTCCCTTATTTTCCTATTCTCTGTGATTTCATCCACTCTTATGACTTTAGTTTTTATTTTTTTAGGAATGAGTCTCAAATCTATATCTTCAGCCACATATGAACTTTGTTCCCTCATTTTCAGCTTTCGGTAGGACAACCACACAATTAAGTTCCAGTAAAATATAAATAAGCATTATGGTATAATAGAAAGATTGCTAAGAACTGAATTTCAATTTTGACCCTGACAGTCAACAACTTTGTGACTTTTTGGTAAGTTACCAGCTCTCTGGCTTTAGTTTCTGTACCTGAGAAAGTTCATCTACAATATGGAAAATAATGTCAGTTCCCCTCACAGCTACCAAGAGGGAGTACCTAGAATTTTCTGAATGGGAAGGAGGAGTGATGCGGTTGGACTTGTGCTTTAGGAAGGTCACTTTGGTAGCTAAGTTGGTGGAATGGAGTGGGATGGGATTTGAATCAAAGAAACCAATCATAGAATGAACATGAGATGGTAGGCGCCATTTTCCAGGAGATGGCAGTGTCAGAGAAATGAAGAAGACTCACATGAGAGATGTGGCAAAAGTATAATCAGTAGGTGGATCACAGCAACAGTTTGGATGGGGAAGGCAAGAGAAAATGAAGAGTAGATAGGAAATGAAGAGTTGAAAAGGGACTCCTCTTGAGGATGTTTTCTCTTTCAGTGAAATGTGGAAAAAGATTCTCAGCTGAGGAGATTACAAAGTGGGAGTCTGTGGAAAATTTGAAGGGAAATTGCTGAAGTTACAAAAGCTGTTAAAGTGAGTGTGATGTGGAGGTAATTAGAAAAAATGAAAAGCATTGCTTCACTGCGTTGAGTGTCCAGTTGAAGGGTGATGTGGATAGATCACTGAGCCTAATATTAGAAAATTCAAATCTGACCTTAGACATTTACCAGCTTTTTGACCCTGATCAAGACAGTTCACCCTGTTTACCTCAATTTTCTCATATGTCAAATGAACTAGAGAAGAAAATGGCAAACCAATCCAGTATCTTTCTCAAGAAACCTCCAAATAGGGTCATAGACATAGCTAAAACAACCAAATGAATGAAATAGAATTTTGTTGTGTGCCCAGTCAGTACAATTTAATGATTTTTTCTAGTTTTGTTCAGAATAAGAATGTGAATGGAAGTTACAGTAGGAGGTTGGGGGGATAATCCTGGGGCTGGAGGGTCAAAATTAGCAATGGGATAAGGAGTCAAAGAATTCCGTAGGAGAGGATAATGCAGCATTTATCTAATTTACTAAGGAGTCAAGATGGGGATATTAAGGAGTGCAGTCAGTACAGAGTTGATGGCCTAAGAAAGAACTGAGAAATATTGAAGGTCATGGAGAAGATTGAGAAGATCAGGGATTGTGAAAGGTAGAGGGAAATGTGAATGAACACCTGATTATGATCAGCAAAAGGCACTTCTGTGTTCATGAATGTGGAAGCAGGACAGCTATGGGTGATGGCCTCATTAAAGATTTGATCTTCTCTATATGCATTTGAGGTGGGATGGTGGAGTAAGTGATGGGAAAGGAGTTAGAGGAAAAAGTGAAAGGTTAGGCTGTTTGAGAGAATGGCAGTGTGTATGTTGGGAGGAGTTGAGGTAGAAAAAAAGAAGCATCAAAGTCACTGGGGAAGGAGAGGAAGAACATTGGATCCCTCTGTGGAGTTCCCTTTGGTTTGTCCCAATAGCAGGCCAGTCCCTCCCAGTTTGGTCACAACTTGTCAAGCAACTCTGGGAAAATCACTTTTTGAAAAATTTTAGACTGTTTCTAAGTCTGTTGAGTAGTTTTAATAATGTATTTCCATGTCTTTTTATATCAAAATTTTTCTATGAAACCATTGTTTTAAAGTTCATTAGCATCCATTTGAAAAATTGATAAATTGGTTTGAAGTGTTATTGTTTTTATAACTAAGGCATTGTGGGTCATTGAATAGATTGTTACAATTGGAATCGGGAAGATGTCAAATTAATCAACAAATATGGTGTCAGGCACTGTGTTAGATGCTAAGGATCTCCTTACTCCATCCTTGCCCCAAAGAACTTGCAATTTGGGGGGAATATAGCATGTCTCTATTCCTACATACAAAACCAATAAAGCAATGCATTCTGTCTCTGATTTTTTTTAACTTTTTGGGTGAACTTAATCTAGTCTCACTTATTTTCCTCATCTGTAAAATTGGGATAAAAGTGTAGTATCCAATGGGGTTTTGTCTGCTTAAAATTCACATACTTAAAATCCATCTTTAAATGCCATTTATTATTGACTATTCAAATATTTAATTCCTAATTAGTAACATGGTATTGTTTTTCAGTCCTGTATGACTCTTTGGGATCTCATTTGGAGTTTTCTTGGCAAAGACATGGGAGTGATTTGCCATTTCTTTTTTCAGCTCACTTTATAGATGAGGAAACTGAGGCAAAAAGGGTAAAGTGATTTGTGGAGGATCACACAGCTAGTAAATGTTCAAGGCCAAATTTGAACTCAGTACTTCTGATTCCAGGCCTGACACTATTCACTGCATTACCTAGTTGTCCCAGTTAGCCATATAGCCCTTCCCTATTAGCCGTTCTTAAGATCCTGTCAAGCTAATGTGATTGCTTTTTACTGAAGAAAACTCTATAACTCTTTCTTTGCTTCAGATGGTCACATCTTTAGATCCGGAAGGGAGAGATGCAGCACGTTCTCTCAGGAGTCCAAATGCAGCAACAGATTTTGCCTCCAAGCAAGTAAGATATGCCGTACAAAATCCAACTTTCTTTCCCAAGCCCTTTCCTCATTTGCATTTTTGATGGCACATTGGTCATTTCAGGATGATGTATCCTGCAGTGAGAGTGTCATTTGAAAGAGAAAGCACTTGCCAAGTTCACCCATGGTTATTCTGCTTCAGCTCTTGCACTGGAAAATATTTACTGGAAGTTCATTTCTTTCTTTTTCTCTCCCTAGTTATTTCACCTATCTTTCCTTGTTCATTAGTCCAAGAAGGAAGGAAGTAATTGGACTGATTGTAACAGTAATGGCTTGCCTTAGGATGGGTCTATGATATCTATTACCTCGGGAACCAATCATACTTACTAAGGACACTTGAGGGACATTTCCAGCTTCACATGCTTTTAGCTCTGATTATTCCTAGAAATTAAATTACTTATTGGCGGCAAGTTGAGTAAATGGGTACGGAATTTTATTCTAAGGTTCTTAACAATTCTCAGGCTTCAGCAGAATCTTCTGTTTAATTCATGTGTGTCCTCCTTACCAAATTTTGCTTTTTTTGGAGGACATGTAGAATTACATTAAAAATCTTCAGGAACAAGAAATTTTGCCTGCCCCTATTTTTTTTAAATTCCCCCCTTTTTTTCCCCTATAAGCATCTTGGATCAGCATCTTCTGTTGACCATAATGGTAATTTGGAGCTTGTGCCTAGTCATTAGCTTTTCCCTCGGAGCTCTCCTGACTCCTATTAGTTCCTATGTTATCTGGAGAATTATTTAATATAGCTTGGGAAAAAGGGGCTCAGTTGCTTTAATTTTTTTCAAAGCCATATTAAGGAGAATTGGCTCTGTTTCCAAAGGCAAGTTCTGTAGTTGATTATAGGGTCAACCTTCACTACCATGCTTCAAAGGTAAATTTATATGGTAATGAACATATATGGACATGTTTTCACACAGGTGCTCCCAGACAGAGAGAGATCCCATTTTTTTGGTCTCTTCCTATTTTTAGGTCCTTGGCAAGTAATGCAACTCTTGTTTAGAACATACTCCTGGTCCTCTTTTCGAAATTTTAAGATCCATTATTGATCCTGAGGGTACCTGATTAATGCTAGGTTAATTTATATTCTTTTTTTCTCCTTTACCCTTAATTATTTTGATGATGATATTAATTCTGGAAAGTTTTTTTTTCTAAAGTAAAACCATCCAGTTTGCATGTCATTAAATTTTGATACTTCTGTGAACAAATGAAACGCCTTGTTTTTTTTCTAGTTACTCTGATTATTGAGTTCATAATCTGCTTCCTGACACTTCTGAATGTGATTCAGGTTTATACCTGCTATATCTTTTTCTCTACCTGTGTCCTCAGCATGTGAAAATGGCATTCATTTTATTCTTTCTTGTGTTGATGGTTTAGACATCTTCCTTCATAGCCATGATCTTGTGGTCTTTTGTCACATGAAGCCAATTAGCTGACACATATAACACGATCACTTTTCAACTCCTGACTGAGCTCTCTCCATATGACCCTCCAAATAGAGAGCTGATGCTTAGTATGCATGTATGCATTATGATCCTGCAGAATTCTCAGACCTTCTATAAACAAAGATAAATCTTGTTTTTGTAAAGAGTCTAGTCTTAAATCAAAACTTCTTAAACTCTGAATTATGACCCGTATGAGGTTCCAGAACTGAATGTGGGGGAGTCATGAAATCATAATTTATCATCAGCAAACATTTGATTTGTATACCTATTTTACATATCTATGTAGTCAGGGCCATGTAAAAATTTCTAGGGTGAAAAGAGGTCATTATTAGAAAAAGTTTAAGAACTTCTGCCTTATATTTCAGAATTGGTAGTTTGAGAAGAGCTACTGCTCAGGTTTAATCCTTTGGATAATTGAGTTGTAATGGACCAGAGTTTTACAGATTTTTTTGGTGCACCCAGCTCTAACATTTAGGCTTTCAAATGGACACTTCCATTCTGGGCCTTTGGACATGCAATTTGCCTAATGTCTGCACTAAAATGTTTATTAATTTGTGTAAAGACAGTATCTTAACTCCCACATGGAGGTACATATGAACCCTTCATGGGCATTCAACCATTGGATGTCATGTTTCCCCACCATGTTTGAATGGGAAATAACAGGTTCTTAGTGTAAAACTAAAATAGAACTTGATTCATTTTTTGATTTCATGTACTTTGTATTTCATGTTCTTAAAATGATGTTGCATTGAACAAATTAGATGTTTTCTTCCATTTCTCCCTATTTATTATACACTATGATCTAACCTCAGGCTTTTACTCTGACTAGCTATGCAATTCACTCTTTTGATCTTTCTATGATTCAAACAAAGTAGTTTAAAATCATCATCTTAGAACTTGTGACTTATAAACAAACTTGCTTATTCTTAAACAATAATCTTACAACCTATATTTTTAAAATGGATTCACTATACTGTGAATTGTTCTTGAGTTCAAATAAAGAACATTTTACTATAAAGCTTCTCTTAGTAGGCGGAGAATTGGCCTTGGAGTCAAGAGCTAATTTCAAGTCTGTCTCCTGATAAGTGAGCATGGACAAGTCATTTAAGCTCTTGGAGACTTTCCTCATCTGTGAGTTTCTCATATGAATGAAATCAGCATCCTAGTCCCTATCCTTCTTCTTTATTCAGCTAGCAGCAAGAAAATTTCTTTTCTTGCAGTATACTGCCAAGAATGTAATAAGTTGAAAGAGGTGCTGTACAGAGGCCACAGAAGTACCACAGATTAAAGGAACAATTCTCAAATCCAATAGTCTTGCTTAACCAGAAATCCATACAAGGGCTAAGAGAAGGTGAAATGTGGTCTTATGCACACACTCAGTAAGAACTTTCTTGGTACACGTGCTCTATTGATTTATTCCATTTTGGGCAGTCAAGTAGATAGGCAGCTGCAAATTTCTTGATTATAGTGGATGAGAAATATAGTTAAACATTTCAATGGCAAATAGCCACGACCAGGAGATCCCAAAGAGAATGGTGATCCTAATAAGTCAGGAGCATTCTAAAATATATAAGCCAGAATTTCCATCCTTTTCAGATCTGGGATCTGCAAAAGGGAATATTTTCACAAGTGACTGGACTGGGTAATTTCAAGCTGTATTAATTTTTGGAGTAGAATTAGTAATAATCCCATGCCCCAAAGCAAACTGCCCTAAAGGATTTGTAGAACAGGAAACTCTCTCTTCCTTTTTGACCTTAATTCACATTTTGAGTAAACAAATGCACATTCTGTATACCCTGATGTATGTAAGAGTCTCAAATTTCACTACAGTTGGACAACTTCCCATTGTTCTTTGCTGTTGATTCTTCAAACTTGTAAGGTCCTGGAATTGAGAGATTCCCAAATTATGATTTATTTAAATAGGCATGTTTGTATCTGAGATTGGAGGCAAAAACAAATAAACACATAATTCAGCTATTTTATCATTAGATTGGAATATTTTATATAGATGTAAATACAGATTATATATATATGTGTGTGTATATATATGTATATATATATATATTGATTTCTCTATCTACGTATCTATCTTACTAAATATTTCTGTCTCTCCATCTATGTATCTTTGTCTATTGCTCATTCCACATATTTATCTATTTATGTATGTATTTCTGTATAAATGTACCTTTTCTATCTGTCTGTCTTTCTGTTTACTTGCGAGTCCTGTCAGTTTAGAATTATTAAAATGACAAAATAGTTGTTATAAGTTTTAGAAATCCTTTGGTAAAATCTACTTCATTTAAAAGCTTTGTGTCTATATGCAGAGAATACTAGGATCCATTTAAACTCTAGTATTCCTTTTAAGAAGAATTTTATCTTCTCAACATCTATATTTTGCTTTGAAAAAAAAAAGGCAGTGATGCAGTCTTCACAAAGCCCTGATAAAGTTCTTACATGAGTTTGAAGGGCTTTTACAAACATTAAAGAGATGGTTGTTTCTGTAGGTCAGTTTTCCTTTTTCCCCATGGAATTGTCAGCTTGTTATGCCTTTGTTGAAGAAGAGAAAAAAATATTGTTTTATTGAGCATCATTGGAAACTGCCATGCTCTTTGAAAGGTACTTCAGGGAAAGGATCTTGAAAAAGCTCTTTTCTTGTACACACTGATCTCTAGCTTAGCCTTTGTTTATGACTGAGAAACATTTAAGATACCCAGAGATTTTTATCTACACATGGACAGAATCCAGGAATATTATCTGGCCCTTTTGTTTTACATAGTCTTTATGTCTACATGTAAGTCACTCCTTTCTAAGGTTCATGAAGCAATGTACTCAAGATGTACTACCATAGAATGGGAAAGGCGAATTCAAAAATGTAGCTTTACCTTGTTGCTTGGGCAACTCTCTCTCTCTCTCTCTCTCTCTTTCTCTCTCTCTCTCTCTCTCTCTCTCTCTCTCTCTCTCTATCTCTCTCTCTCTCTCTCTCTCTCTCTCTCTCTCTCTCTCTCTCTCTCTCTCTCTCTCTCTCTCTCTCTCTCTCTTTCCCTCTCTCTCTCTCTCTTTCCCTCTCTCTCTCTC
>JAJPUD010022739.1:0-20939 GCA_023553655.1 Myrmecobius fasciatus | reverse complement strand
TCTTACTGTACA
This sequence comes from Myrmecobius fasciatus, assembly GCA_023553655.1. Classification (NCBI taxonomy): domain Eukaryota; kingdom Metazoa; phylum Chordata; class Mammalia; order Dasyuromorphia; family Myrmecobiidae; genus Myrmecobius; species Myrmecobius fasciatus. The sequence goes on along the minus strand of JAJPUD010022739.1, from coordinate 20,927 downwards.
AGAAACATCAGATCTAGAAAGGGAAGAAAAAAAAATCAACCTAAGAAGGAAAACAAAATGCATGGAAATATTCACAGAAAGCGTTAAAGTGCTGCGGTGTGGTCCACACTCAGTTCCCACAGGCCTCTCTCTGGATGTATATGACTATCTTCATCGCTAAACAATAGGAACTGGTTTGAATCACATCATTGTTGAAGAGAACAGTGTCCATCAGAATTGATCATCGTATAGTCTTGTTGCTGTGTATAATGTTCTCCTGGTTCTGCTGATTTCACTCAGCATCAGTTCATGCAAGTCTCAAGGAGAGAATTTGAAACCCAAAATTAAAAAAAAAAATTTAAAAAATCATTTTGAAAAAAAAAGAAAAAAATAATCCTCTGATTAAGCATAGTATAAATACTTTGATTTGTTTTTCTTATATCACAACTTATCCCAACTAGAATGCACTTTGAAAATCATCTAATCCAGTGGTGTTAAACTTAAATAAAACTAGAAATTTGGATTTCATTTGGACTTAGAAAAATCACAAATTAATATGTTATTTTATAGTTTTTAGTCTTTCAAAAATTTTCCAATTACTTTTGTGTATACATTTTAAACTTCAATACAAAATGAAAACAGAAAACAAAGAACATCTCTATGTGCACAACCTAATGTAAAAGGGGTTTTAATATACAACAATACAGTTCCACTTGAAGAAAACTTGTGCAATAAATACTACTCATTGTTTTCAAAGCTCAGTTTTCTTTGCTTTCATCTAGGTTATTTTGTTGTTCTTTGCTGTGTACTTTTTACTTTTTTTTTCTTCTCCCTTCCTTCTCATTCCACCCCAGAAAGCTACAATTAAACATGCAAGCATGCACACATATACACTCACACACACACCCTCCTCCTTCCCCCTCCCCTCCACTCATTTATACTCTGATTGTAATCAATTGGTTCAGGCTGAATGAGGCTGGACTTGTGTGTTTTGCCAGTAATGAATTGTATTACCTTGAAATCTCTGGTCATCCAACCAATTCATTTTACAGATGAGAAAAATAAAGTGCAAAGAACTGTGACAAACTTTATGTCTTATAAACAGTAAATGAATGGGAAACAAGAATAGAGCTGTGGCAATCAGAGAAACAGCAAGAATTCATGTCTCTAGAATCCTGGTCCAGAGTTCTTTTTATTTCACCTTAATTCCAATTTATAGAATAGACACTGTCTTCATTACTGTCTTTTTTACATGACCTTTATATATTTTAATTACTTTTTTGTGCTTAATACTGTGTTGGAGAGATCAGGTATGGGTCATATCTATTATGATTCTGCTATAGCTTTGAATGTTCGGTTTTACACTCTCCAATAATGTAGTTAAAGCATCTTTGCCTATCCATCTTGTGCAACTCCTGCCTAAGGTTTCATGTAAAGGGCAAATGACAGCCATCTGTTCCACACCTCCTAAGTATTTTTATATATACCCTTTCTTCTTAATACTTTAGGCAAACATCTTCATATAAGACCTGCAGTATGGGTCTATGTGCATTGCTGTTTACTGCTGCTATGAGATGGCAGGTAGGCATAATGGCTTCAGAATTGGAAGACATACGTATGTTCACGTTCCTATTCCACCACTTACAAACTGGGAGGTCCCAAACAAAAATAACTTAAACTCTTTGGGTCCCTCTTTCCAGATCTATGACATGGGAATGATAATGTATCTATTTCATGAGTTATGAGAAAGGTACTTTGTAATTCTCAATTTATTATTTTGAATGATATAAATCTAAGGCCTTCCAGTTTTCTGTTTGTTGTCACAAAAGAGAAAAATAGCCACTAATGTGACTTAGCAAGTTTACAAGACTGGATTTTCAAAATTGCTGTCAAGAATGATGAACAATGTTATTACATTGGTTAAAGGCCTTATGAATCAGTTTAATAATTGCTTCTACAATGTGCATCATGGCTCAGCAGAGCATACTGTGTCATAATTTTAGTTTTCCTTACCTGACACATGACTAACCTCTCTCCCTGTGATCATACATTTATGGATGTCTTTGTATGCATGTGGTAGGGTTAACATTGCAGGAAAAATCAATATATCTCAGTATGTATTGCTTTCTTCCAAATATAAACTATTAAATATAAATCTACAAATAAATTTTGATTATGAATATTGCAATTTTTATAATTATAGTTCATTTTATAAAATATTTGCATTCTTTAAAGTCTGATTTTTATTACTTTGACCAAATTTCAAATACATTGTAGAGCTAGATATTTGGAGAAATTCTGTAGTAAATATGCTTCTAAAATGTAGTATCAACTGCCAATAAGTATGTAGCCCCTCATTTTCATATGTTCAATTTGTTTGAAGTAAAGTGAACTTACTTTAAGATATTTCTTTATTCCCTTGCCCTTAAAACTGGGAGTTCTTTGAAATGGAATAAAAGTTAAAAAAGCAAATAAAATAAACCATAAAAAAACCTTTGTTATTTAGAACTTAGAAAATTTGTTGTCATAAAATAATGGCTTGCTGGGTGATTATGTTTCTGGGCCAATCTTTAAATGCTTATTACCCTTATTAAGGTACTTGAAGTTTATTATGAAGCTGCTCTAATTTTGCAGCAAGACATGATTTCAGAAGTGATGCTGTTTAATTTCCTCACTTTAGAATCATAGAAAGATCTAGAGTTGAAATGAACTTCTGAGGCTAACTTGTTCAACTCCATAATTTTATAAATGAGGAAGGCAAGACCTAGGAAGTTAAAATCACTTGTATAAAGTCACACAATAAACTCCAAAGAAAATTGAGACTCAGGAAGGTTAACTTGCTTGTCCAAAGTCACACAGCTCTTAAATCTCAGAGGTAACAAATAAAACCGGTCTTATTTCAGGGCTAATGGTCTTTCTATTATACCATATCTACATTTAATAAGAATATAATTACCATAAATAACACTGTTTCTGTAGAGGAAAATGCATTTAGAGTATGACTGAGATTTTGGAAATACATCGCTGTACATTTTAACCCTACCCAATTAGGATTACAGAATTAGCTACCTCTGTGTATGTGCTATAATCTTAGTAGATCTCAATGAATCCAGCTCCCATACATTAGGGATAGCTCAACATTACTAGCAAAGAGTGCCTGAGCAATGTAGGTGCTAGAAGGAATGAACAGGGACATATTTGAAACAGTATAATATGAGTTTCTCTTTGGTGAGCTCTGTATTCTCTTCATCTCTAAATTTGTGTGTAAAAATACAATACAATTTCCTGACATAACTTTATAGTTAGAATATTCTTATTTTTCCCTTTGGTCTTTGATCTTTGCCTTTCTCAATAGGGACTAAAGCCCCATAAATAATTAGCATTCTTCAAATTGAATAATGGTTCTTTCCTGAGTACACTTGAGGATTATCTAAAGTGGGAAAGATTGATTAAGGATATGTTTTAGAAGTCTTGAGAGATCCCTTGTAGACATTCTGTAAAAACTTTGTTGAATTAGTTAATCAAAAGGGGTCATATATGAAAGGTATTTTGGAAACCTTACTATTATACTCATGGTATCTATCTCAGATTTGTTTTGAGGAACAAATGAGCTAATACATTTAAAGTATTTGTCAAATTTTGAAGTGCTATAAAATTACCAAATGATACTTATTGAAAACATGATGATGGTGCTTTTGATATTGTTTACCAAAACACAATCCAATACTAAAACCTCCAATTTGTTCTATTTAGCTTCATGCCCTTTTAGAAGCTTTTTTGGGAGGTAGCTTCATTTGAGGTCTATATATATATTTGTTATTTCATTAATTCAAAGAAATTCTATTAAGAGAACTCCTTTCACCATTGAAGACTGACAATTAAACTACTCCTTTAAGTCTTTGTTGTTTTGGACAACTGACTTGCTGAGAGTCATACAGGTAGTGTGACTGAGTCTGTCTTTCTACTATATAATGTTTTCTTTCACAATCAGGGAAAATATTGTCTTTGCCACCATTTAAATGTCAAAGTAGTTCTTATGTTTGGTAATCCACAAGAAGTTAGTAACTGTTTATACTTTTTATTTCTATTTTTGAGTTATTTTAATAACCGTATTTTGTTTCAATTTGTGGCCATGGTATCATCTACTGTAATTCATTTGAATGTTAGTACATCCTTCCCTAAGATAGCTGGACTTAGCTAGACTTAATCTGCTCTTTTTTACATTATTGTAGACATTCTGGTGTGCAAAATTTCAATTGTAGCAATGACCCAGTGCTTTAGAATTTTGTATCCATTAATAACTTCCTTGCATCTAATACATATAGTCACAATCTTATTCATATTTTATTTGAAATATATTTTTGGAACTTATTTATAGACTTTAGATATTAATGCTGTACCACAGAAATGAATATTGGTTGTTGACCAAAAAATAAACTATGTGTTGGTTGGTCAGATTTTCTATATAAAATTATACTTTTATATGTGCTTATTTTGTTATAAGTAATTTTCACTTTTCTTTTCTTTTTCCATATTTGCATATGTGCTCATTACAGTTCCCCAAAATTTGAAGACTTGCTAGGAGAAGGTAGAATATGCTACCCAGAATTTGATTTAATCCTCATGGTGAAAAAAGAAAGCACACCTTATATTTTTTTTTTACAAAGGCCTAGTTTCTTCTAATTTACAAGACTATCAGTTAGCAAAACACCTTTTCTAGAGTGATAAATAGTACCCATAGGTTCCAAAAGTGATAGTGCATTTTCAAAAAGTGAGTAATTCCCTTTTCACTACAGTAGAATTACATAGCTTATACTTTGTCCTTAAATCCTGTATACATATCTGAAGGGAGAAAAAAAAATCTTTCATGAAACAAAGCTGAGATGATGTAGAAGTCTCTGACTGAAGTTAAATGTGTAACCAGGTCCCCCTTTTTAGTCACGTTTCTTACATAAATGCACTTTTGAGAAAATGTCAGTGATAGAAATTATTTGAGACATCCTTCGCTAGGAGACTAAAGTCGCCTATCCTTAAAAATTGCTACAATTTTCTAGCTTGCATTTACTACTCTATTTTTTGCTCTTAGAAGTTGGAGTTATTTCTGTCAGTGATAACTGTCTGTGGCATACTTTCCAGGACTTCAGGAGGGAACATTGCCACAGAGGAAAAGCACATTGTAAAACAATTATATCAATATCCTAATGTGCCTCTGAATTGGGTGACATATAGCAACATTTTCTATCCTTATAACTAACTTACTTCCTCTCAGAAAAAGAAAAAAAAAAAGCTCTGTAGCAACTTGAGGCCAAGTAGAGATTTGTACATATTTTGAGCTGAGGAAATGCTATAAAAATTGAAAGCCAGAAGTGGTACAAGGAATGCTGCTTAAATTCAGAAGAGAGACTCTAAATGGTACATTGGATATGGAAAGGTTGAGAGATTCAACAACAGCATCTGGTAAAGAAACGGACCTGAAATGAATGTCAAGGAAAAGAACTAAGTCATGCTATGAGCATACTTTTGGATATGAATCATGTGATTTATAAGTTCTCTCTGATACTCCCACTCTGTTTTTAAACTAAATTGCCCATAATTTATGCATTAAGAAATATTAGGAGAGAATGATACTTTTATCTAAAGTTGGGAGGGTTATATGTGTCCTTCCTTGGAGTTTTCTAGTCACCTTCCTAAGGTAGCAGACTGTCCCTAATTTTTTCTCCTGCTCAATAACTGCCTGCTTCATTTAGGAAAAAATGCAAATTCCTTAGTCCAACATTTAAAGATTGTCTCAATATAGTTAACTCCAGCCTATTTTTAGAGCATTAACAATAAAATTGTGTCCATCTTAAAATAGATTTTGCTTTTTGATTTATTGCTATACTCAAAATATAAGGAAATTCAAATTATTGAAACAGTTCAGAGTACAAGGAGATACGCTCTTTTATGCTTGAGTGTCTGCTCTCCTCTAAAGTCAGTCTTCTTTAAAGCTAATTAGACCCTTCTTTGCAGGTGACACCTCTAATTCATATCAAGTCTAGCAGTAGAATAGACTATAAATAAACATTCACCATGGACTTGATATTGCTAATGTTCAAGTATTTCTCTTCTCCCTCTGTTCCTTAATTCAGTACTCTTTGTTTTCTTAATGCTTCCTGAATATTATCCTCTTTCATGTGGTCTAAACTGGACTATTAGCTTTTCTGTGAGCTGAATATTATAATAGCAGTCTCTGAGTACCTTGCACAAATCAGTCCTCACATCACAAATGTATTCCAACTCAGTCAATTCTTTTTAGAATCTTTAATTTTCATCAAGGCTCAGCTTATATGCCAGCTTCTCCAAGAAGTCTTTCCTTCTAGCTACTAGAAGACTATCTATCTTCAATTTACATTGTACTATAAGAGAATTGTGCAAACCAAACTGACTTATCTTGTAAAAGGGACTTCATTTTGAGTTTTTTTTTCTTGTAAAAGTTCTACCTGCTTGCTCATAATGAAATTGAGTGATATCCTGGCTCACACCTGAAAAAGGTCACTTGCTTACTTTCTCCCTTTAATCCCCTAAATTTACTCATTTCCCTGTCCATTTGGAAAGCCCTTAATATTTCCTCCAATTAGAAATCAGATTATCTAATCTTGCATTTTGGTGTACATTCTGTTCATTGTTTACATTTAATGCATAAAAGTGCATATCACAAATTTAGAGCAATTTATTATGCAACTGCCTACTTACTTAACAAAACAATATACTTAGAAATTCAAACCTTTACTTCTGCAGTTATTTCAAATTTTACCCAGGATAAGTCTTAGGACACATGTTACATTCTTCTAGGAAAATATGAATTCATTAGTATCAAAGACTTTACTACTATTTTTTTAAAAAATTGTCATAATAAAAAGCTCTCAGGAATGAAGTTTTGAAGATAATGAGAAATTACTAAAACCTTTTGTTTCTAAATTTGTAAAAAAGAAAAAAAGATAGAATCAAGAGCAAATAACTATATGAAAATAATAGCCAGAATATTAAGATCAAGAAAAAGGTAAAACTGCAAATGAATACAAAAAACAGTATAAAAGTTTTTTCTCAAATTTATACTGTGTGACAAGAGAAAGATCAGAGAATGCTGAGACTACTTAAATTAGATAGCATAATAATAAGTGATGAAAAAAGAGCAAAAATACTCAACTGTTTTGCTTCTATTTTCTATGCCAAGAACAATGATCCTAGATCTAAAGAGAGCAAAACAAGTACACTTAAAATGAAATTAAAGTTAACTACAGAGATGGAAAAAGCAAACTTAATTTATTTTAATTAAGTGAAATCAAGGAGACAACATTAAGTAAAACCCAGATTATTGACAATTCTTACTAAGTGTGATATTTAGAGTTGCTAATGTTGATTTTTTGAAAAAAAAATAGTAATGAATGGGATGGGATGTGGGCAAACGATGTTCTATCTTTTAAATCCAGGGGAAGTTCATAAATGTCAACCTAAAAGCAGTTATGACTAACTCGGTTTAATTGTAGAATTTTTCAGTATACAATTAATTTAATCTCCACATGAAGAATTTTCATGAAAAAGTAAAACATATATATATATATATACATATATATATATACATTTAAAAAGCATGAATGGGTCCAAGCTGAATTATTGTTGAGTGCTACATTGATGAGATCATAGATCCATTGAAATTTTGTGAAAGGAATGGTATCTGAGTTCATAAAGAACAAGTTATTTTAAGTTATCATCATTTTTCCCTCAAAAGGATAAAACAATGAAAATAAATGAAGATAAATATCTATCCTCATTTATATTATATCTGACATAGGTTTCATACATTTCAATAAATTTTTTTCATGATCTCTCTTATTATGAAGAAAATGGAAATGAAGAAATATAAACTGGATGATTGTATAATTCAGTGAATTTACAGCTGGTAGAATGATGAACCCAGTGAATGGTAATTAATGGTTTAATATCAACCTGGAAGGATGTCTCTAATACTCTAGCATTCTGTCCATGGTTCTGGGCTGTTTAACATTTTTATCAACAGCTTAAATTAAGTCACGGATGGCATGCATATTGATTTACTGCTTACATGAAGCTGGGAAAAAGAGTTGACACATTGGATGACAAAATCGGGATGTAAAAAGATGTTGACAGGTTTAATAATTGGCTGCATATAATAAACAAAGTCCAATAAGAGTAAATTCCTATAAAGGCTTATAGATGTTTAAAAATTAATAAATAGAGAATGTAAAAGTGTGGTTAGACAGCAATTCAAGTGAAAAATACCTATTTTTATGTATTCCTCATATTGCTTGGTATTTATCAATAGTGGGGCATCCTCACAAAACACACATACCCACAAAATATCAAACCAAACTAAATAAATTAAAAAACAACACCCTAATTTGTTCTCAGGTTCTATTTATAATTATGATAGTCATCACTTATCTAGCATTGTGAATTAAAAAAATAAACTCCACATAAATTCTTTCATTTAACCCTAACAAAATTCTTATAAGGTACCTACTATTATTACTGAGATTGTACAGATGAGGAAACTGAGATTCAGAGAAGTTTCCTCGGTGACACATTTAATTAATATTTTCTAACTCCATGTTTAGCTGTAGAGCCCAGACCTATGAAGATAGTCAATCTAGCATTTGCTAAAGGCTAGAACTGTGGCTGGAGTGGGGCTGCTCTGGGGATATTTTCCTTCCTTTCCATGCCAGTAATATGATTTAATAACAGTTTTCTCTTTTGCATGTTTTATCTCCACTATCTTAACCAAAACTTTTCTTTCTCCAAGAGTTTATATTTCTTATTGCAAATTTATCAATTATGATAAATTAAAACTAATTCATTCCATTAATAAATTTTACTGAAATTTAGTCAACATGATGACAATCAAGACTGATTCAAATAAAATTTTATTATCTATTATGTATAAGGTTTGGCATGGAGCTGTTGTGATTTTTAATACTGATTTAGAAATCTTAAATTTTGATGTATGCCTTTTTTGTTACTCTCTTGGATACTTATTTAAATATATTGTAGATCAGAGAAGAGAAACTTGGGGAAATTACATAATAATAATTTTCCAATATATGAAAGTCCATCAATATAGAAGAATTAAACTTGCTCTTCTACTCTAGAAGGTAGAAGCAGGGTAAAGATGACAGATAAAAAATTGTGTGTGTTTGTGTGTGTATGTATATATAGCTGAGGTATATTATAAGGACAGATTTTTCAATTAAAATTATCCTTGAGCTAACTTCTAGCTCTTAAATGCAGTCAGTAAACACTTATTAAGTGCCTACACTTAAACGCAAATACTATACTAAGCACCAGAGCTACAAATAAATAAATAAATAAATAAAAGATGGTCCCTAACCACCAAGAGCTCACAGTCTTAAAGAAAAGATATCAGACAAAGAAATATGTATAACCTATATATAGGTTTATTAGGAAATAAGAAAGAGAAGACACTAAAATTAAGGGGTATCAGGAAAAACTTTTATATAAAAGATGGAATTTTAATTGGAAGTTTTAAGAAATTGGGGAAGGTTGAAATGAGGAGGGAGAACATTCTTGGTTATTATCCTTAATTCTTTTTAGAAAATATTTTTTCATACACATTGCTTTATGAATCATGTTGGGAGAGAAAAATCAGAACAAAAGAGAAAAACATGGGAGAGAAACAAACAAACAAACAAAAAAAAACAGAAAAAAGAAGAAGTGAATACAGCATATGTGGATTTACATTCAATCTCCATAGTTCTTTATGTGGATGCAGATGGCTTTTTCTGTACAGTCTATTGGGATTACTTTGGATCACTGAAAAGAACCAAGGCTTTCATAGTTGATCATCATTCAATTTTGTTGTTACTGTGTACAATGTATTCCTGGTTGTTCTTATTTCGATCAGCATCAGTTCATGCAAAATTTTCCAGGCCTTTCTAAAATCAGCTTGTTCATCATTTTTTACAGAACAATAATATTCTGTTATCTTCATATATCACAACTTATTCAGCCATTCTCCAATTGATAATCTACTCATTTTCCAATTTTTTGCCACCACAAAAAGAACTGCTACAAACATTTTTGCACATGTGGGTCCTTTTCCCTTCTTTATGTTTCTTTTTGGGATATAGACTCAGTAATGGCATTGCCAGGTCAAAGGGTATGCACAGTTTTATAGCCCTTTGGGCATAGTTCCAGATCGCTCTCCCAGTTAGATCACTTCACAACTCTACCAACAATACATTAGTGTTCAACTTTTCCCACACCCTCCCCAATATTTATCATTATCCTTTCTTGTCATCTTGGCCAATCTGATAGGTGTGAGGTGGTACTTCAGAGTTGTTTTAATTTTCATTTCTCTAATCAATAATGATTTAGAGCATTTTGTCATATGATTATAATTTTGTCATCTGAAAATTTGTTTTTATATCCTTTCACCATTTATCAATAGGGAAAATTACTTGTATTTTTATAAATTTGCATTATCCTCTATTCTTGAAGAAGACTAAAATGATATAATGTTAGAGTCAAAGCATAGTGTGACTATGCCATTTAAATACCTTACCATGCATTCATGATTGGGTTTTGAGGCAATGAGGCCAGGACAGCAATTAATGATTGGGAAAATTGGGAGAACTTAAAGAACCCATTGGTGAAAACAAAGACTCGGATCAGCAGATTGATTTGGTCCAATCTCAAAAAGGACCAAAATTACATCATTCTGTTTGAGTCAAGGTATAATATGTCTTACTATGGCTGATCAAAATAATATGAATTATGAAGGCTCTACCAATAGTCAGGCAAAATAGTCCATGTGATCATTTTGAACATAGATTTATGCAAATTTTGTGCAACTCATGTTTATTTGAACTATTTAATTCTGCTTTTCTCATAGAGCATAATACCTTTCGACATGGGAATGTCATTCAAGATGGTCCTTTGCAGTGTCTCCCATGTAACATAATTGATTCCAAAGGTCTTTAGGGAGACCTTGAGAGTGTCCTTGTATTATTACTTCTTACCTCTTGAGTCACTCGTTTTTATGAGCATTTATATGAGTTCTTGAAAGATATGTTTGACATTCAAATAACCATGCTCATTCCATTGGAGTTATGTTCTGTGCAGTAGAATTTGAATTCTTGTCAGTTTAGCTTGAGAAAGGACTCAGTGTCCACTATCTTTCCTTGCCAGGTGATCTTCTGATCTTAAGACAATTCAAATGAAAGTGATTTAGTTTTGGTAGACTGTCCAGTTTTCATAGACATACAACAATGATGTCAGTACAACAGCTCTGTAGACCTTCAATTTGGTAGGCAGTTTAATACCTCTTTTCTTTCACACTTTCTTTTGGAGTATCCCAAACACTGAGCTAGTTCTGGCAATGCTTGTATCAATCTCGTCATCTATGTGTATATCCCTGGAAAGTAAAGATACTGCTATAATAAGTGAACTTTTCCATTTATTATTTTTCAATTTGCTGTAACTGATGGCTCTATGTATAGATGGTGTGATGCTGGCTGATAAAGAACTGTTTTCTTAGTGTTTATTGTTAGGAAAAAATTAGCACAATATGTAGAGATTTTGTTCATATCTTGTTGCCTCTTAGCCTAAGCATCAAATGCATAATCATCTGTAAATAACAACAAAAGCAAGCACCAACTCTCCCTCCTCTTTAGTCTTGGCTTGTAGCCTTTTCAATTTACATAATTCACCATCAGTGTGGTAGTTGGCTTTTATTCTATGTTTAACCTCATTGAAGGCATTTAACAACAATGCTGAAAACATTATGTTAAAAATAGGGGAACAAGAACATAAAGCCTGCTTCACTCCAATGCTGACTGGAAAAGCATGAGAGCATTGCCCATTATCCAGAATCTGTGCAAGCGTGTGGTCATGAAACTGATGAACACTATTGATAAACTTCTCTGTGCAACTTTATTTTGACATGGTTTTCTTTTTTCCATTTTGTCAAATCTATTTTAAGGAGTTATATGATTTTTTTTCCATTAAGCTAAATTGATTTTTAAGGAGTTTTCTTTAGATAATTTCTGCTTTCTTTTCCAAACTCTCCTGCTAAGTTCTCATGTCCTCTCCCTATTTTTCTTCTAACTTTCCTTTAAGTCCTTTTTAAATTTTTCCAAGAGAGCTTTGTGAGATGGAGATCAACTTTTATCACCCTTTGAGGCTTCATCTGGATATGTTTTGCTTTGTGTCCTCAGAGTTTGAGGTCCATAAAAGCTATCTATGGTCAGAGCTCTTTTTGTTTTTTGCTCATTTTTAAAGATTGAGGTCTGCTCTTAGGGCAAAGGGGAAATTGTCCCAAGTTACCTCTACAGATGACAATGGCTTTACACTATCCTGGGGCTGGTGCTACTGGCTTCCTTCTCATGCTGGGTAGACATGGTTAATTCCCCTGTTATTCAGGGGTTCAGGGGCTCAGTATTTGTCTTCTGTAGTTGTGTTGAGGATCTCAAGAGCTAGTCTGATGACCCACTGGCTTCTGAACTAAGAGACAGTAGCCAATGTTATTGTATTTTGACTAAGAGCCTCGCAGTAGATTCCCCTGGAACAGATAGGTCTCTCTGCCATAGGTCCCTGGGCTATGCCTGTGCTAGGCCACCTCCCTCCCCCCTTTCCAAGCCCTAGTGAAACATATATTTTCTAAAGTTCTTCCAAAATATCTTCTTCTGGAAATTCATTATACCCCAAATATTTGTGGGTTCTGTCACTCCAAAATCAGTTTAGCGGCATTTGTGTGATAATAGTCTCAGAGGAAAAAAGGGGAAATGTTGGAGAGAATTTGAAAGATAATGTTGCAAAGGTAAAATTGGAATACCTTGGAAACAGAATGAATATGTGTAGGGTGTCAAAAATGAGTCTGAGGAACACGGAGGATGATTTTGCACTATGCAATTATAAGGAAGGTAAGAGAAAGAGGGTGAGTTTAGAGGAAAAGATAATGACTTTCCTTGTGTACATCATGAGATTAAGATGTCCACTATCCAGTACAAAATGTCTAAATGGCAGTTGGAGAGGCAAGAATGGAAGTCAACAGAGAAGGTGGAACAGCAGAGCTAAACATGAGAATTAAGTGATGATATGAAACTTTTTGTGTATTTATCTTGTCTCTTCTGTGAGCTCCTAAAAGCTAATGAGCTTGCCATATATTTGTTTTCATTAGCTTTCAGTAAAAATGATTTTTTCTGCCTAACATAGTCAGTTTTTAGATGATCTTCTCCTAAGACCCAATTGTTAGTCATTGAAACAAAGTGTCACCACAACCTTTAGAAGCACTACTTCTATAAATAAATCAGCCTGCCTGAAATTGTTTTCAGGGTTGTTCTCAGTGGCCTATGCAAACTCTTTTCATATGATCTCCATTCTGGGGATTCTGACAAGGGAAGATTATTTTGTCAAGGAGCTAGAACTATTTGGCTCCTCCTTCAGTCTTGTGATTGATGTAGAATAGTTCAACAACATTTCAAGCAATTCAAGAAATTGTCTTTTGCTCCACACAAGAGATGTACATTTACTTTATTTTATTTTATTTTATTTTTCTTACAACACTGTCTGAAGATAAACAGAAAGACTGTGAAAGGGGAAATTAATTTAAAATAAATCTTAGAGGTCAAACCTGAAAACAAATCCATTCAAATGTAAATCTCTTAGCCTAACTCTATGTACAATCAGTTAGTGAATCACTTGTTATTTAAGGTTGCTTTGAAAAATTCCAGGAATGAAACATCATAATGTTCTTATTCATATAAAAAGTTCAGGGTACTAAAAGTTTGATCTTCAGAAAGTCCCCATGACAGGACCATTAGGATAAATGTCATTAAGGATTTAATCAGAGTTGACAGGAGCTTACTAGCAAATGAGTCAAGGGAAAATACTGAAATGTCATTTTCTGCCTCCAACAGTGTACAGACAAGGTGCCAACAGCACAAAATCACTTCTATGCCTTCCTCTTCTGGTAGGCACAGCCTTAGGGTGTCCCTTCAGGTAAGACTGGTAAGGGCCAGATGATGCATTTTCTGTTTGAAAAGACTTCCTCCTGTGCAGGGGCCTACCACTTCCTGCTGTCACCTCATAAATGTCTTCCTCAGGTGAAATGACAAACTGCCCTAGTGTCTTATGCCTTCTGTCTCCTGACAGTGTAATATGTTTCTAAAGGGAAAGCTGCAAGAGGCCAGGCTGGCAATTTTCCAAATACCCTAAAACAATGACTTAATCTGTATCAGCACAAAGTAGCCTTTCCTTCCTGATGCTAGCCCTATGTCTCGTCTGGAATGTTGGATGCTTCCCAGTCTCTTTGTTGCAAAGAGGAGCTGTCTATACTTACGGCACTTCATCTCCTACTATACTTGGCCTTTGAAAGAAATGGGAGAGGAAAGATGGGAACAGGACTTCTTTACTTGGTGAGTTATCTTGACCTCAATTTCCACTGTAACTAATCAAAACTTATAAAGTAGGACCTGACATATGAACATTTGGCTATTGGGAAGAGGAGTGGTGCCATCCACTCAATGATGAAAATTTTCACATCCTTGTTGTTGAAGTCTTTTCAGTCATATCCAACTCTTTTTGATCATATTTTGGGTTTTTGGTTCCCGGTCTTTCTGATTTCTGGCCCAGCATCTTATCTACTATACAAACTAGCTTCCCAAACTCCTGTAGATCATCATCCAAACCCCATTCCCCAACCTTTTCACCTGATATCTCATTCTCATCTCTCTCAACTCTTCCACCTCGACTTCTTTTAAGCAGTCTTTCTAATTTGCCCCCTGTAATGTCTGTTCCACAAAAAAATCCATACATCTTAAATCTTTTCCTCTCTTACTCCTTCCATCCATAGCTGTCACTGAACCTAGCTTTTCCTTATGACACAGCGTCACCTGGATGCCCTTTCAAATAATGGCTTTACCTTCATTCATTCTCCTTGGCTCACTGATTAAGATGGGAGAGTTGGAATACTCTTTGCTCCCCATTTCCACTCACAGATTTTTTGTCTATGTCTATCATTCAGCAATCCTTCTTCCCTTGAGGTTCATGCTAGTCATATCTATAACTCAATTAAAGTCATGTTAGTTATTATCTACAGACCTCTAAGTCATTCCCATCCATTTTTAATGTTTGATATCTGGCTAATAATTTTTCTCTCCTCATACTAGGAGACTTTAATATACACATCAATTTTCCCTGAAACACAATAACCACTTAGTTATTCAACCTATTCACTTTTCATGACATTCTCCTTTATCTCCCCTTAGTGCCCCACATAATGATGGTCAAACCCTCAATCTTAACAACATCCACAAATGAAACACTTCTATGTTTGAGGTTTCTGAAATTCCCCCAAATACTCTTAATCTTTTGGATTTTCACATCTCCCTCATCCTTCCTTTAACAAAATTTTACTCTTCATCTATAATGTGACCTCCAATTCCTTGATACTTCAATTCTCTTCTAGGACATCTTCTCTACATTAACCACCCTTTCCTTTTTTCCCTATTGTGATTTCTTCGTGATCCAATTCAACCTTACATATTCTTGTCTTGAATTCTGAGCTCCTTCATTGTATTTCTGATTATGCACAGATTATCTATCTATCTATCTATATCTATATATGTTTCTGAATGAAGATGAAGAAAATCATACAACTATTCTACTAGATCTCCTACAAATTTATATTATGAAAATTCAACTGGACCCTCTAAGATGCTAGATAATTCTATTACATACTCCCCTTAACTCATACTTTCTATAGTGGGTCTTCCAAATCTATTCACTTTCCTTAAATCCCTCATGGGTCTTTTCCCCCCACTCTCTCAAATGAGAACTTTACCTTGTATTTTACAGAAAAATGAGGTCATTCAACATGATCTCTTCCTCTTCTCTGTCTCATCTTCCATCACTAAGCTATATTCTATTACTATCTTCTCCTTTACCCCTTTTTTATTTGGTAAAGTGACCTTTGTCCTTAGCAAGACTAATCTTTCTACTAGTCCAAATGTTCCCATTTATCCTATCTACTACGTTTTCTCCTCTCATTCCCTTCTGTCTACAAATATGCCCATTTTCCCCATATCCTGAAAGACCCTCACTTTGTCCCTTTATTCTCAATGCCATCCTATATCTCTTCTACTTTTTCAAGCTAAACCCATTGAAAAGATCATGTGCAATGCACTCTTTCTTTTCCAACTCTCCCTTTTACCTCTTACAATCCAGCTTCTGACCTTATTATTTTGCTGAAACTGCTTTTTCCAAAATTATTAAAGATATCTAGTGATTAATGATATCAAAGATATTAAAGATTTCCGAAGCCTTTTTTTCTATTATCATTCTTCTTGTACTATCTATAATTTTTTACCCTATTTTCCCTCTAGGTTTTCAAAAAAGTCACTGTCTTCTAGTTCTTATTCTACTTATCTGACTGTTCCTTTTCTGTTTCCTTTACTGGATCTACTTCCCTGTCTTGGATTATCTTCTTTACTGCCTACTCCCTCCCTATATAATTTGGTGATTTCATCAATTCTCAGGAATATAATTATCATCTCTGCATTCATGGTTCTCAAATCTACCCTTCTTTACTCCAATCTCTCTGCTTACCTCCTATCTCACATCACTAATTGCCTTTTAGATATTTCAAACTAGATGTCCATTATGCATCTTAAATTCACCATGTCCAAAAAGGAACTCATTATCTTTTCCTTTAAACCCTCCCTTTTCCTGCGTTGTTCTATATATAAATCTAAGATTTTTCACAAACTCTATCATTGACCCCCCCCCCACCATTTTCCAATATGTTGTCATGGCCTATTGATTTTATCTTTGCAACATATCTCAAAGATGACTTCTTGATACTGCCACAACTCTAGTCTAAACCATCATCACTGATGCCTGAATTTATGTTATATCCTCTGGTGTTTTTCCTGCCTCAAATGTATACCCATTCTAATCTATTCTCCATCCCATAACTAAATGATTTTCATAAAGCATAGAATCTGATCATGTTGCTTCTTCTACTTAATAATGTCTCTTATTGTCTACAGGATCTAATATCTTATCTTTTGTTTGGCATACAAAGGTCTCTATTACTTAGCTACCTCCTACCTTTCCAGTCATATTTTACTCTTCTCCCTGTACTCTTTCATCCAGTGATACTGGTGTCCTTCTTGTTCCACAACCAACACTCCATTTCTGGACTCTGGGATTTTCTTTTTCTATCCGCCTTAATCAGCCTATCAGACTTATTAGCTTCTTTTAAGTCCCAACTAAATCCTTTTTTTTTAATTGGAAGCTTTTCCTTATAACTCTTAATTCCAGTGCTTTTTTTTTCTGTTAATTCATTTCTGTTTATCCTGTCTATAGCATGTTTACTTCCCGTTACCTCCCACCAACTATATAATTTTTTTTTTTTTTTTTTTTTTTTTGCAGTCAAGGATCTAAAAATATCTTCAGAGCTTAGTACATTGTGTGACATATAGTAGGAAGTTAAATGTTTATTAATTGTTCGATTACAAGATGTCAGAATTCCTAGATAGCTCCAAATGGAATTTTCTCCTGAATAGAAATAGAGTAGATTACAATCTGCCCCTGTTACCTTATTTGAACCTCCAAGCACATATTGCCTTATTTAAATTAGGGAACAGAATTAGATATCACATATGCTAGAGACTGTTGCATCTGGAAGAAAAATTAGAGCCCATCAAATTCAATCCTCTTTTTTTATTCAGAAGGTAAAGCAGAGTTTCAGAACATTTAATTTAGAGTCAGCTATGTGGTGCCATGGATAGAAGGCTCATTCTGGAGTTAAGAATACACAAGTTTAAATACTGATGCAGATGCTAATTCTATGATCCTGGACAAGTCATTAAACTTTGCCTGCCTCAATTTCCTCAATGAAGATAATAATAGTACTCAATTTATAGGATTATTGTAAAGAAAAATGTTGTGAAGATAATATTTATAAAGTTCTTTGAAAATTTTGAATCAATATATAAAAATTAGTAATTTAGTCCATTTACCAAAGACTATACAACTGACAAATGGTAGAACTAAAACCCAGACCTTGATTCTTTTCTCATTGTACTGTATTTAGCTAACACAGCCATTTTTTTTTTTTTTACTTAATCTAGTTTTTGCTTCTTTATCCCTGGGAAGCTTCAAAAAGTTAAATGAGGTCAATGAAGGAAATTAAAATATATAGGATAAAATGACTTATTATTATACCTTGGTTATAAGAAAAAAAACACACAGTAATCTATAGTGATTAATAGAAATGAAGATTCAACATAAGCATCAATGAGTTAAATTAATATTTTCTATACAAATATATCAAAAAATTTTGGAAATTCATACAAACAAACTTTATTCTTATACAAATCTGCCAAGAACCAAACCTTTAAATTCAACCCATTCATTAAGGTCTCACAGATGGTTTTTACAGATTTGAACCCAGGTTTCTGAGACTCCATGGCCAGCTCTCTATGCATTATTCTATTCTGCCTCTCCCATTCTTGGTTATATTAATAGATTTTATATTAATCTAACAATAATTTAATGAAATTCTTTAGAGTTGAATATTGTTATTAATTAAATGAAATACTACTTTAATAACTAATAATACCTCACATTTATATAATATTCTGTGGTTTACAAAGCACTTAACCTACAAAACTGATTTTTTTTTTATTGACAAGGCTATCACCTTTACTTTGTTTTTTTGTTGGTTTTCTTTTGTTCTCTGTTGTGCACTTTGAATTTTATTTTTTCTCCTTTACTCCCTCCCACCTCCCCCAAGAAGACTACCAGTAAGTGTGAATGTGCTAATATATATATATATATATATATGTGTGTGTGTATGTGTGTATATATATATATACATATATACATACACGTACATAAATCTCTATAATCATAAATATATTTACACACCCATACATCTATTAATATACATCTATGTAAGATCATACTCTGCTTTTTTGTCCTCTTGTTTCTCTAAAGGTGGATAGCATCATCCTTTAGAGCTCCAAATCTTTCTATATTTTTCTAAATCCATGAACTTATCATTTCCCACACCAAATCAATATTACAACCTTATGCTGTCTAGTATTGATTAATAAAGTTGGCATATAGTATAGTTTTCCTATTTTTCTCTTTTGATAAAATCTTATTTAACTTTTACTTCATCTGAAATCAATGATTACTACTCCTGTTTTTCTATAAAAATTATACTCCTGATGATTATTATTATGCTTGTGCCTATTTCTTATTTCCTGTCCCTTCTGACTCCTCTTCTTCTATCAGCTACATTGTTTTGCTATTACTTGACTTAACCCCTGAAGGATCCTTTCCTTTTCATTCCTCCCCTGCCATTTTCTTTATCTTTATGCCATTCTTATTAATCTGCATGCCTTAGTCCATTTCTGTTAATTTACACAATTTTCTACGCCTATTCTCCTTATCCTAGTTCCTTTTCATTATTTCTGTATAAATTTATAAGCCTTTTATAACCATATTTACACACATACCTATATATATCTATATATAGAGATATATATATAGATATATAGATATACATACATACACACATATAATACATAACTATAGATAACCATATATTTATATAGTCATGTAAAATACTTGCATATATACATATATATGGTCCTTTAACCTATTCTTAATGAGAGTTGAATTCCATTATATATAGGAATATGTATTATATATAATATAGCATTATATATTATCATATTATATTATACATTGTTATAGCTTACATATTATTAATATATTTAATATTACATTATATTATATACACATATTATATATATTCACATGTATAACTATATAACTATTAACACACACACAAACACACATACATATTAGCCTCTTTAACCCATTCGCAATGAGAATAGGATTCCAGAACTACCAATTTAATTTCTCTATATAAGTTCTTCGTCTTGTCCGTTATTCATATAATTACTTTTATTTACCTTTTCCTACACAGTTTTGCTTTTTAGAATCATATCAAACTTAGCTCTACTCCAATCTTTTTTTTTAAGCCATCCAATTATTAATGACAATTTTGAACATAGGATTTGCATTTCCAAATAAAACATGAATATCTCATTATTATTTCTTTTCTTTTCTTCAATCCTCTGAAGATGAATGTGGGTCATTTTTATTCCTATAGTAACTTTCTATGTTTGGGTCATTTTCTTCTTGGCTTGCTCTCTTTTTAAATTATTATCATTTATAGCAAATTGTTGGTGTAATCACTTCTATTTCTGGGGTATGGGGAATGGAACCCCTGCTCTCAGATCCTCCTTCAGTTTTCCCCTCTTATCCATAACCCCCAAACAAGAACTCTACCCTCCTTTTAGTGCCTACAGCCATAAGTGTCCCTGCTGTACTGCTTCTGCACTCATCAAGAGTGTGCTGGTTCCTTCTGGACCAAGGCTGTGTCTTAGATGCACATTTTGGCCTGGAGTCTCTTATCACCAGAGGTTCACTCAGTCTTCCCCAACTCAGACTCTTGACTCCTGGCAGGTGAAAATTTCTTTTTTTTTTTTTTAAGCTTTTTATTTGTATAACATATGTATGGGTAGTTCCCCAACCTTGATCTTTACAAAGCTTTCCAATACAAATTTTAACCCCAGTCCCCTCCCCTCCCCTAGATGGCAGGAAGTCCACTACATGTTAATAATGTTGAAATGCTTGAGAAGTTATGCAAGAAAAATCCTATCTACAAGAAAAAAAGAATCAGAGAAAGGCAACACAATGCAAGCAAATGTCAATAGAGATCATGAAAATGTTACGTTGTGGTCCATATTTCATGTCCCTCTTTCTGGGTGTATATGGTTTTCTTCAGTGAACAACTGGAACTGGTTTGAGACAATTCTTTATTGCAGAGA
>JAJPUD010022738.1:0-20940 GCA_023553655.1 Myrmecobius fasciatus | reverse complement strand
CCCTTCTATTTAACAAACAAATCAAAAAAAGGAAGAAGAGGAAAAATAATCAGTTCAGAAAAATATCCAATTCATGAACTGTCTGACAGTGTTTCTTACTCACAGCCTTCCAACTCCTGTATACAAAAAAGATGTATTTTCTCATCCCTTCTCTGGACCTACACATTTTTACAAGACCACAATTAAAAAGAGTTAAAATATACCCTTCTTAGAGTTCCCAGATTCATATAAAATAGCTTTAGAAATCCTTCAAGGAGGCAGGAGAGGAGGTAGTCATAGCTGCCCTAGAAAAACTATTTGACTTGGAGCACTGAAGATTTGTACTCAAAACTTGACTCTGAAACTTAACCAGCTGTGAGACCTTGGATAAGTCAGAGTTACAAATATTTCCTTCACAAGGAACCTCTTTGAAGTTAGAGACCAAGTCCTGTCTAAATTTTGAATTTCTCCAATGCCTGGAACTGAGCTCTGTTTGCAGTAATGTTGAATGAACGAATGAATGGATGAATGGATGGATGGATGGACGAGCTGCTTCTTCTACCTACTTTTCAGAAATATATAGTCAAAATGTAACCCGTTTCCTGTGGTTCCCTGCATTCTCAACACATACACATTCCATCTGCCAACTCAAAGCAACAGACTTCCTCTTTTGATGGACTCTGGCTATAATCTCTTGATGTCCTTTCTCATTTTGCATATGTTGGTAAGGTAATTTCTCTGCTCAAGAGACTTCGGTGATTCCCTATTGTCTAGTGAATAAGGTTCAATTACTGATGCCTGGACTTGAAGCTCTCCATCTCTCCTCATTATAGCACTTCTACCCCTCCTGGATTCATCTTATATTAGGTACCTCTACACATCCTACTCTATTCCTGTCAAACTGGAGTAGGAGATTACTTTCCACCCAAACACATTCTTCCATCTTCTGCCTTTATATACCTTTGCCCTCAGAGTTCCAGGGAATGCCCTCTCTCCCCTTTTGCCTCTGAACTCCTACCAAGTTCATATGAACCTCCTCCTGGGAACCTTCTCCCATCCATAGCAGCCTTCTTTAGAGTTTACCTAATCCAAAAATTGAGGAAACTCTACCCAGTGGTAATAGAGCTGAGATTTTGAATTAGGTCTCCTCACTTCAAATCCAGAGTTCTTTCTATTAGAATCTGGGATGAACTGATGAACAGAGTAGAGAATAAGTTGGTTTAGGGTTTACATCAATATGACATATTATTATCATCCAAGTTTGTGGCCTCTCTCCCCCATAAAACTAGGGTCCAAATATTGTCAGGGCCAGTATTTTATTTTATTTTTATACCTGACCTATTACCTAGATCTAGCATGAATCTGCATATACTCAATGCTTAATTAAGTCAATAAAAATTTATTAAGCATTCACTTCTTTGTTTAATACAAGTTTATTTTTATTATTATGATCTTTTTCTTTTTAAGGGCAATTATTGGCTTTCTTCAAGTTGATTCAATAAACATTTGTTAAACAAAAATTATGTACAGGCAATATAATAAGCTGAAGGAATAAAAATACAAGCAAATAGAAAGGTAGCTCTTTGAAGGAAAGGGAGAAAAACACCATAAAAAGAAGCTGAAAGGATAGTGCCTTTGGAGTGATTTTTCAGGGAAAGGAATCATGTTAGAGAAAAATGTCCAGAGAGTCAGGTATGGAGACCAGAAAGGAATAGAGGAATGAACCTGCCTGGCTTGGGCACTTCCCATAAAATGGAGATTATAGAAGGGAAATTCTTGTCTTTCAACCAGCATATATTAAGCACTACTGTGTGCCAGGCACTTTCCTAAGTTCTAGGGATACAAAGAAAGGCAAAAATCAGTCCCTACCCTGAGAGTTCACAATCTAGTGGAAGAGACAACATGCAAAGGAGGAACAAACAAGTTGTATGCAGGATTAACTGGAGGTAAAGTCAAAGGGAAGGCACTATAATTAAAGAGGATTAGAAAGATTTTCTACCTTCCTTAGATGAAATTCGAAAGAAGCCAGGGAAAGCAGGAAGCAGAAATGAGGGAAGAGAGCATTTTAGGCATGGAGCACAGGCAGTGAAAATGCCCAGAATCAGGACATTGTCTCCTTGATTTCATCTGGATAGAAATGTTGAGAAATTGGGAGTTCAGGACAGAAGAGAAGAAACACAAACCCCTGCTTTTCACCTTCTCTGTTCATTTAAACTCTGTGGAAAAGATCACATCACAGATTTGGCACATCACATAAAGGTTTCCCTCCTTCCTACTCCAGTAACCACTTACAACTTTTATTGTGGGAACCAGATACCAAAGAGCCATTTCTCCTCTTTGTTTCACCCATATTTTGAAGACTGAAATGATCACTTAGGTAAACTAAAAAGGAAATTTATAAACCTCTTTTGCCTTGGGCAGAGTGAGCTATAGCAAAAGTTCCAATAATTGAAGCCCTGCCCCCTCCCATCACTACCATATTAAGCCACCATACCAAACTTGTGACTGTTTTTTCCAAAATCCTCAGCTATTTCCTTCCCTGTTCAGGTGGTCTGTAACATTCTCTGATAACAATATTACATCTGTTTCCCTTTCCACTGATCTTCATACAAATGTTCTCCACTATACTCCTATTCCATTCCCAGTTCTTGGATTTTCTAACATGAGATTATCTTTTAAATATATAAAGCTATATCACTCACCAAAGTAAATCCAATAAATCTCAAAAATGTCTAACATGTGTAGTCATCATGCTAGGCTTTGGTAAACAGAGTTAAGAACAAAATATTCCCTGTCCTCAAGGAGCTTACATTCTATTTGGAGGATACATATGGTCAGTTAAGTATAATATAAGGTGGGAAATAAAGAGAGAGATCAGACCAAGTTTTCTAAGAAAATTTAGAGAGGGAGAAAGTGAGCACTAATAATTATGGACATCACAGAAGGCTTCCCAGATGAGATGGCATCTGAACTTGGGCCTGAAGGAAGGTAAGGACTTTGAACTTGGAGATGAGAATGTATTATAGGCTAAGAGGACAGCTAATTAAACAACTTGCCTGTATATAGTGAACTCTAAAAATATAACTCAGAGAAAGAGTGTGTAGATCTTAAACCTCAGACTGCCTATTATTTTAGAGGCAGGCAGACAGACACTGAAAGATTTTTGGTAATAATAAGTATTTTTAAAATACTTTGTTTGCAAAGTACCTTACAAATAGGATCTCATTTTATCCTCACAATAAAGGAGAAAAATCCATTATTATCTTAATTTTATGGATGAAGAAACTAGAAGTTAAGTGACTTGCCTAGTATATTCCTAGTAAGCATCTGTTCTCTGTCCAGTTCTCTATCTATTGCATCATAAGGCTGCATAGTCACTTATTCTTTAGGAAAGTTATATTGGCCATTATGTAGTGGATAGAGTGGAGAATAGAAAACCTTAAGGGAGATAAACCAGTTAGAAGTTAGTCTTACTGAGAGATGATGTGGTCCTATATTATGGCAGTGATTTTGTGAATGGGAGAAGGGAACAGATAGAAAAGAGGAGATTATAGAGGTGCAATCAGTGGAACTTAACAATTGATTAGCTATAGAATATAAGGGAAAGAAAAGAGTCTGGGATAATTCTGAATTGCAACCTCGAGTGACTGAAAGGATAGTGGTTGACAGGAAAGGGAGATTCAGAGGAAGGATGGGTTTAGTGAAAGAGATAAGGAATTCTCTTGTGTATGTATTGAGTTTATTGTGCAGGTGGGGCAGATAAGTGAAGATTTCTAGTAGCAATTGGAGATATAGGAAATCTGGGGCTAGATATATAAATTTTGGAGTCATCCAGAGAGGTGATAATTGAGAAAATAAGAGAGAGGTTGGGGTGAGACAAGAAAAACCAGTCAAGTACGGAAGATATACCTATCCTTATGGAGCTCAAAGTCTAAGACCCAAACACAGGTAAGTCCAACATACAATTTTACATGAAAAAGTAAGGATAAAGTGCAATGAAATCTGAGGGGGAGGATCATTATTGACTAGGAGCATTAGAGGAAGCATCCATGAGGAGGGGACTGTATTGCATTTGGACTTTAAAACACAGACAAGAATTCAGTAGCCAGGACAGGAAAGGAGAGAGTGCTCTCAGAATTGGCTTTTGCTGGGCTACAGATGTGTCCACCATTCACTAGCCAAACATGGCTATGGCCAGGATCACTTAGTTAAAACATCTAATATAGAAAAAAGGGCTGGCACCATTTTTTTCTATGTTCTGGGTCCAATTGTCCACTGCAGTAGATTTGATCAACTGCATAGTGGTTTCCATTTGGCATCACTTAGTGCTTGCTCATGGCAATTACTCCTTTGGATTGGTATTGAGTCTGTAACACCTGGTTCTGTCATCCACTCCCCTGGGTAGCTTTGGCCAAACCATTTCACTTCCATGACTTTCAGTTTCTTCTTTGGTAAAATGAGGGGGCTGGACTCAGTGAACTAAAAAGCCCTTTCTAGGTCTCAACTGCTAATACCACTTCCAACTCTTACATTATCTGGGTAATATTCTTAGATTCCTTTTGACTGGGCATGGAGGAATATACCTGTAAATCCCTGCTGCTGGGGAGACTGAGGCTGGTGGATCACTTGAGCTCAGGAGCTCTGAGCTGCAGTAGGACTCAAGGCAATCTGATGTCCACACTAAGTCCAGCACCAATATGGTGAGCCCCCAAGAGTGGAGGGTCATCAGGCTACCCGAACAAGCCATGAACTGACCCAACTCAGGCAAATAAACTTCTGTATCAAACTGTATTGAGAGATTAAACCCCTCAATCGATGCTGTACTTCTAGTTTGGGCAAGATAGTGAATTCTTTTTGTTCTTGTTATTCTTTCATTTCAGTTCTGTCCAACTCTTTGTGAGCTTATTTGATGCTTTCTTGGCAAAGATATTGGAGTGGTTTGCCATTTCCTTCTCCAGCTCATTTTACAGATAAGGAAATTGAGGCAAATGGGGTTAAGTGATTTGCCTAGGGTCACAAGCTAGTAAGTGTCTGAGGCCAGATAGTGAGACCTAGTCTCCAAAAAAAATCCTTCTAAGTGATATTTAATGTTCTATGTCCTAAAATTCCTTTTGGTGTCAATATTCTATATTCTATGTTCTAAGGTCCCTTTCAGGTCTGACAGTCTGTGAAATTATCTCCCCAGATCCTTACAGTTCAGCAAACATCCTTAGGAAGTAGGGATTGGTGTACTATACTCATTTTATAGATGACTGAACAGAATGAAGCTTGGGCTAGGGAGAAAATGTTGTGGAAGAGCTGAGGATTGGAAGTTAGGAGATCCAGGTTCTAGCTGCCCCTCTTCCATTGACTCATTGTATGACTTTGGGTAAGCCCCTTCCCCTCTCTTAGGCCTCAGTTTCCCTACTTATAAAATGAAGGGGATTAAGCAAATAATGACAATAGCTAGCATTTTTGGACCTTTTAGTTTCACAAAATCCTTTCTCTAGGTTATTTCATTTTATCCTCACAACAGCCCTGGGAGGGGAGCTATTATTATTTTGATTTTACAGATGATGACAGAGTGTGAGAAAGGATAAATGATTTTCTTAGAGTCACCCAACTAATAAGTGTATGTTGGGGGGAGAAGGGCATGATTTGAATTCAGATCTTCCTGGCTCCAGCTAATTTATAGTTTTAAAGTCCATTAGAATTCACCCCTACAAGGTTTGTAAACCCTAGAGTTTACAAAGACTTTACTTTCCTTACAACAAACCTATGAACCTTGCATTGACAGTGCAAATGTCAACCTCCCCCTTTTACAGAAGCTGAGGAATGACCGAGTAAAGGGCCCAAGCCAAATCACTCCCTTGAACAGGATTTCAATCAAGCTCTTGCCGAGCCTAGCCTGGAGCTCTCCATCAGCACCAGCTCCCTCACTGGGCTGGCTAATTCCTCAGCTGCTATAGGAGGAGTCTGGGACTCTAGGCTGGAAGCCTTTTACTTCATCAGTGGAATAAACCTAAGTTAGGTTGGGAGGCTTTAGTTAACTGGAAGAGTATCCATCATTGTATGATTGTTCTCAGCCTAGCAAGTAATAAAGGAGAAACAGCTGAAGGAAGAAACCCACGTCCAAGATGAAGTGATGCTGTGTTGGGAATGGGAGCTGGGGTGGAGAGAGGGAAGTGTGATTGGGGAGAATGATCTGCAATCAGCAGTACTCCAAAGGCCGGAGGCTGTGCTCACCAGAGGGAAAAGAATTATCCTGGTTTTTCCCCAAGGAGTATGAAGTCCAATCAGGCTTTGTGCTGCCCATATTATATGGCCAAAGGAGCCAAGAGTTGGAAGGAATATCAGAGGCTAACTTATCCAGACCTATAATTTTACAGAGGAGCAAACAGGCTCAGAGAAATTGAGTGATTTGCCTTAGATTTTATGAGTAGTAAGCATCATAGATGAGATTTGAACCCAGGTCCTCTGGCTGCAGCCTTTCAATGGGTTCTGCTGCCTGGGAAGTGGACTGGGAGTTAAAAGATCTTGCTTTGAATTCCAGCTGCCAGTTACTATGTAACCTCACCTGAGACCTTTACCTTTTCAGAGCTCTTAGTTTTGGTTTTGGAAGGAGAATTGTATGAAGATGGCTAGGGCTTTTCTGTCTCTGACATCATATAATTCCATAATTCTAGTTTGGGGGAACAATTGTCATCCAGAGGCAAAATCACCAAAGGGGAGGATGTTTCAGCATGCAGCCCACCATGATCCTCACCATGAGCATTTCCCTGTGGATTCCCTCAATACAGAAACTTGCCATCATTCTCTCACCAGGCCAAAGCCCCCTTTCTGAACATGTGTACTTCTTGGGTTATAGCAAATGTCTAAGTCACAATATGTCCAAGAAACACAGAATGTTAAAACCATAAGAGACCTCAAAGACACAAGATAGAGTATGTAAAAGAGTCTTGGACTTGCAGGCAAGAGACCAAGCTTTGAGTTCCTGCACTGCCATGCATTGACTGTTTGATCTTGGGGGAGCCATTTCCCTTTTACTTTTTCTATCAATTAAATAAGAAGATAGGACTAGATGATCTCCCATTCTGACTGTATAAGTCTAAGGTTCTGCCCCAATCTGTACCTGAATAAAATCACTCTAAAACATTCCCAATCAGTGGCCATGAGCCAACAATGTAATATGGCAATTAACCCCCTTTCTTTCCAACCCATCCTTTTTTATGAAATGAAAAGTACTATCATACTAACTACCCAGTCTCATACCTGGGATTCAATCAGTTGCCAATAACAACAACAATTAACTAGTATTTATATATTTTGCCACAACTTATCCATTTGATTTTCACAACCAGCCTATGAGGTAAGTGCTATTATTATCTCTGGCTTATAAATAGGGAAACTGAGGCTGAGAAAAGTTAAGTGGCTTCTCCAGTATCACACAGTAAGTGCAGAATTTAAACTCAGGTCTATCCTGACTACAAGTCCAGCATTCTACCTAGCTGTCTTCTTGATTCTGCCTTCAAACTCCCTCTTATCTGTCCCTTTCCCAACATCCATATGGCCACCACTCTGGTTCAGATCATCTTTGCCTCTTGTATGGACCATTGTAATGGCCTTCTAAGGCAGCTTCCTAGTTTTGAGTAATACTTGGGTACCAACAGTCTATTTAAAATGGAATTCAGCAGTGTTATAGGTATAGGAGGGAAATAGCAAGTAAGCCCATCTCTAAGTGAGTTCAAGTATCAAGCCCAGGTGAACTGCAGGCTACCAAATAAAAAAAGGCAGATGGATTATTTACTGTTGGTGATCTTGTTAAAAAAAAAAAGCAAGGTATAGCAGGACTATGGAAGGGAAAATCTTCTGATTTTCAAAAAAAAAGATGACAGTGGACCCTGCAAATTATAGGTTTGTCTTGGACTCCTGAAAAAATATTCTAGAATATAATAATAACAAGATGATTATAAACTTGGACCCAGAGAAGAGATGATGTAATATTGTTTCCTCTTCTCCGTAAAGAGATGAGAGACTATGAATGCAGGTTGTCACTGTCAGTGGTGATCACTGTATTCCCTGGTTTTGCTTAGCTTTTAATGTTAAAATAAAAGGTTTTAGAGGGAAAAAAGATATACTAGGGGAAAAGAATGTGATATAAAAACAGAAGGCATCAATATAACTGTTTAAGAGATAATGAACATTTAGAAAAAAAGAACTGACGACAAAGAGCTAGCATTATTATTAATTATCAGGTGCTGTATAATTAGCATTGTTATTGCAAAATAAAAGCCAGAACAGGTCATGCCAGATTACTTTTTTGATTGGAAGATAAATGCTCCAAATCTTAGGTTTTATCAAAGTATCTGACAAAGTCTCTCATCTTATTCCTGTGGAAAAGATGTGGGCTGGATTATAATACACTTAGGTGAATTTGAAATTGGTTGAATAATAAGACTCAAAGAACAGTCCTCAATGGTTCAAACTCAGTGTGGAAGGAGGCCTCCAATTGGACTCACTTGAGTGGTCCAGGGATTAGTGTTAAACCAAACCTAAGTTGGCTCATGTTTTTATCAATAACTTGAAGAAAGACAAAGCTGGGAGGGACAGTGAACATTTTAGATAACAAAGACATATTCCACAAAAACCTTAGCAGGCTAGAATGATTACTCAAATCTAGTAAGGTTGATTTTAATAGGCAAAAAAAACCCAATCAACTTTGGAAGTATAAAATGGGGGGGGACATATAGCTAGATATCTGAATACTACTTCAGGGTATAGTGGATGCCAGATAAATATCACACAGTGTGATATGAATAAGAACTAACTTTTTCCTCCCCCCAATATCTAATTGATGTTGCACTGATTGAGAAATATAGTGTCTAAGACTAGAAAGGGGATATTCTTTCTACAGACCATGCTTGGGGTATTATATGCTTGATTTGGGGGCTCCATAGGCTCAGTATTCAAGGATCTCAAGCTTTTGTCATATGAAGATCAGTTGAAGGAGATGATGGTGATTAATCTGCTGAAGAAAAAATTCAGAATCAAATACATACTCCTCTGGCATTTAAGGCTTTTTTCCCCCTGGCCACTTCCTTCCTTTCCAGTATTCTTACACTTTACTCCCCATCCACCCACGCTACAATCTCTATCCTCCTTGTTGTCCCTCATACCTTTCATTTCCCATCTTTATGCCTCCATGTCCCCTGGGCCTAGAATGTTTCATGATCTCTGCCTTTCAATTTCCTTAATTTCCTTTATTACTAGGCTCAAACCCACCACTGACATTTTTCAGATCTACCCTACTGCCCCCTTATATTAGTGCCTTCTCCTCTGAGATTCCCTTCACCTATCTGCACATGTCTTGTGTGTACCTACTTATTTACCTGTCTCTCCTCATTAGACTGCAAGCTCCTGCTTTTCTTTGTATCCTCAGTACTTAGCACAGTCCTTGACACATAGGAAGAGCTTAAAAAATTCTCTTTGATTCATCCTGAAGGCCTTTGCAGCCCTGACATTCTACAATTCTGTGTTATTACCATCCTGCCCACACCAGCCCTGCTAATAGATTTTTCCCAATACTATTGGCCCAGCCTTTATGGATCTGCAGAACATCTGGATTTACTTCTTCATTTAAACTAGTCAGAACAGTAAGTTAAAGCACAAACCAAGTGGAAAATCAATGTCACCCAAACCTCCAGGCCCTGAAAGGGGACAGGTGAGAATCTATAAGATCTGACTGTCTGGGAGCAGTTTCCTTGATTTTCTGCTCTGACACCCTCCCCTGAGTGAGTGGACGTGGCTACAATTCATTTTGGCTGTGAAGGCTGCTTTTGAAACCTTGCTTTCTACTCCTTAGCTGTTTCTTGGTAACTTAGGCTCTCCCAGTACTCAGTAGAGAGGTAGCTTTCCCATTAAATAAAAGAGTGGCTTTATCAATCACAGAAATGGAGTACTTCCCAATTAGAAGGCTGTGTCCACTTCTTGGCAGCACATTTTTAGGAAGGATGTTGACAAGTCAAAATACCTAAAAAGGCTAGACCATGATGGCAAGAGATTTTGAGGCTAGACCACAGGAGAATCAGTTGAATGCACTGGGAATGCTTAACCTGTAAAGAAAAAGCTCAAGGGGACCATGAGAGCTGCCTTCAAATGTTTGAAGTAAATGGAAGAGGGATTGTATGTGCTATGTTTGGCCCCAGAAGGTAAGATCAGGAACACTGGTGAAAAGATGCAGGGGTAGATTTTATCACTGAAAAATGAGGCTGGGTGGGAACCAAACTCTTTCCTACAATTAAAAGTGGAATGGACAGTTTTCTGAAGCAGGAAGGCTTTTTTTTTTGGCAACTGAGAGTGTTCAGATAGAGTTTGGGTGACTTTTTTGTAAGGGATATGGTGAAATTTTTGTTCCAATTTAGTCTGGACCAGTGCCCTTGGAAGTCCCTTGAAGCCCTGAGATTCTAGATTCTATTTACAACAAAAAGCTCATTTGTCTTAACTAAGGGACTCTGAGCAGAAGGGACATTTTCATAATAGATGGATGTTAGATAATAGTATCTCCCATTTCTCTAGTTCTTCAAGGTTTACCAAGGCTTTACTCCAAGAATCCTATGAAAAAGTGTTAAATATTATTAATACAGAGGAGGAAAATGAGGTCCAGAGAGGAGGAATAATGCCTTAGTTCTCACTATAGTAGTGGATAGCAGAGCTACTAATCCAGGTCCTCTGTTTATAAATTCGTTGCTCTGTTTTTAGTACCATCCTGACTGCAATGACAGAAATTCTTCTGGTCTAAGTTGGTAGGTAAAGGGGGAAATACTTTTTATATTTCTTTGCAGACCGGAAGAGAATAGGGAAATCATTTCTGCTCTTCCCAGGTCCCTTCAAAGATATTATACACAAACAAAGCATCGATTTCTTTCTGTTTTTAGGGCTTAGCTTTGTTTCAGAGTTGGAAGTGTGCACTGGGTAGACTGGAAGTGCTTGCTTGAGTGGCTTGATCTTTGAGTAGTCATCAGCTTAGGATAGGCTTAGAAAGAACTTTATTGGGATCAGAGCTTGGCCTTGTGCTGCTCAATTTTTTTATTAATGACTTGGACAAAGGCACAGGTGTTATGCTTAACGGATTCACAGTTGACACAAAGCTGTAAGGGTAGGTCAACACATTGGCTGATATCATTATCTAAAAATATCTTAGCAGTTTAAAATGATGAGCCAAATTGGATGAAGTGGAATTTAATAGGAATAAATGTAAAGTCTTATCGTTGGGTTCAAAAAATCAATTTCACAAGCACAAGGCAAAAATATGATAGATAGTATTTTGCATGAAAAAGATCTGGGGATTTTTATAAATTACAAACTCAATATGAGTTTATACTATGATGTGACAGCTAAACAAGTGATGCATTCTTAGTTTTCATTGAAAGATAGAGTGTTCCAACATAACATTTTCATGTTCTCTATTGAGGTTTGCTTGCATTGTATTTCCTTTATTGGATTATTCTTTCTTGTAGATATGATTTCTCCTGCACAAAAAATGATGCAATAACTATACATATATTCAATTTCTTAAGTATTCTAACATAATTATGATGTAGTGGATATCCTGCCATCTAGGGGAGGAGTGGGGAGTAGGGGGGGGAAAAATTTGTAACAGAAAGCTTTGTAAGGGTTAATGTTTAGGAATTACCCATACATATGTTTTGCAAATAAAAAGTATTAATAAAAAAATAAAAATAAATTAAAAAAAGAAAAAAAGAAAGATAGAGTGTTCTAGTACTAGGTTAGGGTTAAGAAGATGATAATCTTGCCATGTCTTACCCTGACCAGATCATATTGGGAATAATATGTTCAGTCTAAATGTAACATTCTAGGAATGATATTGATAAGCTGTCGAGTGTCCAGAGGAAGGCATCCTCTGGATGGAGAAAGATTCTCAGATTATGTTTTAGGGGACTGATGGAAAGAATTGATGATCTTTAAATTGGAGAAGACTTAGGAGGGATGTGATTACTGTCTCCTAAGTATTTGAAGGGTTACTCTGGGGAAAAGGCAGTAGACTTCTTCTTTGTGGTCTCTGGGGGGCAGAACTAGAATAGAGGGTTGAAGTTTCAAAGGAGAGTATCAACCAACCATTTAGGCTTACTGCAAGGAAGCATCCTGCCAACTGGAGTCCACCCAAATGGAATGGGCTGCCTCGAAAAGTGGCAGATTCCACTGTATCAGAGGTCTTTTAACAAAGTGGACTTACCACAGCTGTTGACTATATTGTAAAGGGGATTTATATGTAAGTATGGGATGGATAAAAGGGATAAAATATGACTGGGCTGCTCAGTGGATAGTGCATTGGACTTGGAGTCAGGAACACCTGAGTTCAAATACAGTCTCAGACACTTACTGGCTGTATGACCTTGAGCAAGCCATTTAGCCTCTGCCCTAATCCACTGAAGAAGGAAACAGCAAACCTTGTATCTTTGCCAAGAAAACCCCACAGAAAGTATGATACATTGGGTCACAAAGAGTCACTGAAAATCAATAAATGGGATGGATTAGGAGGCTTCTGAAGGTCATTCCAATTCTGAGATTCTGTGATGTTTATGTGCTCAGTTTCTTCATACTGAGATCTTGGAAGGTTTTGGTCTAGAAGTCCTTGGAGATGGGCATTTTTGGGGAAACAATTGGGGTTAAGTGACTTGCCCAGGATCATACAGCTAATAAGTGTCTGAGGCCAGATTTGAATTTTTCAAGTCCTCCTGAGTCCAGGGGTAGTGCTCTATCCATTGTGTCACCTAGCTGCCCCTCATTTAATTTTTCAATGAACATATTTTCCCTCAATTTTATTTTTCCAAATAATGCAAAGATAGTTTTCAACATTCACCCTTGCAAAACCTTGTGTTCCAAATTTTTCTCCTTTTCCCTGCCTCCCACCCTCCCATAAACAGCAAGCAATCCAAAATAGGTTAAACATGTGCAATTCTTCTAAACATATTTCCATATTCGTCATGCTGCACAAGAAAAATCAGATCAAAAGGGAAAAACTAGGAGAAAGAAAAAAAAACAAGCAAATAAACAACAATAAGGAAAAAAGATGAAAATACTGTGGTTCAATTCACATTCAGTCTTCATAGTTCTCTCTCTGGATACAGATGACTCTTCCCATCCCAAGTCTATTGGAATTGCCTTGAACCACCTCATTGTTGAAAAGAGTCAAGTCCATTACAGTTGACCATTTACTGCTCAGTTATTGTGTAGAATGTTCTCTTGGTTCTAGTCACTTCACTTAGCATTAATTCTTATAAATCTCTCCAGGCCTTTCTGAAATCAGCCTGCTCATTATTTCTCATAGAACAATAATATTCCATTACATTCATATACCATAACTTATTCAATCATTCCCCAAATGATGGGCATCCATTCAGTTTCCAGTTTCTTGACACTACAAAAAGGGCTGCCACAAACATTTTTGCACATGTGGATCCTTTCCCTCTTTTATGATCTCTTTAGGATACAGATCCAGTAGAGATACTGCTGGATCAAAGGATATACTAATTTATAGCCCTTTATATATAGATAGACATATTATAAAATGCTCACTCCATGCTAGGTCTGATGCTCAGCACTGGGCATACTACTATGAATAATGACACAGTGCCTGCCCTCAAGAAGCTTATGATCTACAAAGAGAGATATAACATATACAAAAAACACAGCTAAGTATGAAATATTCCCAAAACCTTAGGGCATTTTAAAGCAACTAAAACTTATGAACTGCTAAAGCTTAAAACTGCATGAAGATCTTTGGGACACCCTATATTCTTCAAGGTAGAATATACAAGAGATAAAGAGTCTCCCCTCAATCCATCCCCCATACCACTGCCAAAAAGTGATTTTCTTAAAGCACAGTCCCACCATGTCATATCCCTATTCAATGAACTCCAGTGATTTCTTCTTACCTTAGGGTCAAGTATAGACAACTTGGTCTGCTATTTAAACTCCATCACAACTAAGCTCTAAACCTGCATTTTCAGGCCTATTTTCTTTTCTAACCTTCATACACTCTTCTGTTCATTCAAACGGGTTTCCTTGCTGCTTCTCTTTTCATGTTTTGATGTATTTCCTTCTCATGTCCTCCTCATGGAAGCCCTTGTTTCCTTTTAAAGATCAGCTCAAATTTTACCTCTTATATGAAGCTTTTCCCTTAGCTTATAGGGACCCCTTCATTAACATTATATATATTTTTTGTATTTATCTGAGATATGTGTGCGTTCTGTTTCTACCATAAGGTTATTGAAGACAGTATTGAGTTCATGCTGTTTTCATGTCCCCAGGACTTAGTACATTATTTGGTAAGTAGTAGGTAATAAATTCTTGTTTACTGACTGATTGCATGAACTTCTAGCAGTTACCTCCAGGCTACATCAGGACCTTAATTTTTTTCCCTAATGTCTAATTTTATAACATATGATTTAGGACTGGAAGGGACCTTGGGAATTATAGAATAATATTCCAGAATAGTACCATCTATGATCTAGAAAGGATGAACCTCAGAGGGCATCTATCTAATCCTCATACCTCCACAAGCACCTCCTACTTGGTAAGAAATTATGGCTATTTCTCATAGAAACTCAGAACTGGAAAGCTCCTGAAAAGTTATTTGGTTTCCTCCCTACCCCCAACATAGAAAGAGAAGGTAAGGTTAGATCTGAATTATATCTTGTTTTTGATTATTATCTATGAGATCTTAGGCAAGTAAGTTTACCTTTCTGACTTGGCTTCTTTATCTCTAAAATGAGAACAATACTACTTTTATCACTTGCCTCATAGAACTACTGAGAAATCAGTCTTTTATTAATCTTAAAGCAACATAGTGTAGTTAGTATAATGTTAGTAACAAATCTTGAGTTTGATCTCACACTGTATACTAGATTAAAACATATAAATGATTTATACATAAAGGGTAATGTCATAAATAAATTAAGGGAGCATGGAAAAATATACCTGTTAGATCTATGGATAAGGGAAGAGTTTAAGACCAAGCAAAAAATAGAACAAATCATGTAAAATAGATAATTTTGATTAGATGAAATAAAAAAAGCTTTTGCACAAATGAAAGTAGAAATTTAGAAGGAATTAGAAGGAAAACAAAAACTGGGAAATTTTATAGCAAGTTTTTCTGATAAAGGTTTCATTTCTCACATATGTAGGGAATTGAGTCAAATCTAAAAAACAACAACAAACAAGACCCATTTCCCAGTTGATAAATGGTCAAAGGATATGAAAAGGTAGTTTTCAGAAAAAATAAATCAAAGTTATCTATATTCTATATGACATGGAAATGTGTGGATTTTGTTTTTTGCTTCAGTATACCTGTATGTAATAGATTTTGTTTTCCTGCTTTATTATTTGAAAATTTTTTTAAAGAAAAAAAAACTATCTATAGTCATATAAAATGCTTTGAATCACTACTGATTAAAGAAATGCAAACTAAAACAATTCTGAAATATTGTCTTACACCTATCAGATCAACTAACATGCCAGAAAAAGAGAATACCTAATGCTAGAAGACTTATGGAAAAAATTGGGACACTAATGCACATTTGGTAGAATTGTGAACTTGTCCAACCACTCTGGAGAAAAATTTGGAACTATGCCCAAAGGGCTATAAAACTGTGCATACCTTTTGACCCAGAAATACCACTACTAGGTTTATATTCCAAAGAGACCAAAGAAAAGGGAAAGGGACCTATTTGTACAAAAACATTTATAGCAGCTTTTTAGTGTGTGTGTGTGTTGACAGAGAATTGGGGACTAAGAAAGTGACCACCAGCTGGGAAATGGTTGAATAAAGTATATGTGAATGTGATGGAATTGAGTTGTAAAGAAATAATGAAGGGGAGGATTTCAGAGAAACCCATGAAGACTTGTATGAGTTGATTCAAAGTGAAGGGAATCTGCAATCAGAGAATACTGTATGTAGTAACAGCAATATTGTAAAACCAAGCAACTTTAAAAAAACATAAGAATTCTAATCAATTCAATGAAGAGTCCCAGTCCTTAGGATCAATGTTGCTACCCATCTACTGACAAGATAAGAATAAGATATACGTTTTTGGACATAGTTAATGTGGGAATTTGTTTTTCTTGACTGTATATTTGTTATGAATGTTTCGTTTTTCTTTCTTTTTTCTTTATAGTCAGGGAATAAAGATTGAAATAGAAAAATAAATACTGATTGAAAAATAAATTGAATTAAAAGAATAAATGAAAAAGTATGTAATATGACATTTTGTTCTTTTTAATACTTTTAAATATTTTTTAAATTAACAGATAAGCAAAATGAAGTCATAATCTACATTTTTCATTTCATTTTGAGATGAAAGAAGGTGTGGTCAGTTGTTGAAGAGCACTTGTGAAAGCTTGTTTGTTTCCTACTAAGACTTAATCAAAGGTGTTCTCCATTTATACATAGCTGACTGGTGAAGATTGTGCATAAATGGAGAGCAGACACATAGGTTGGTGGTTATTGGGCTTTTGGACATCTTCTTTGAGCATTAAAAAGAGCTTGAGATTTTTTTCCCCCAAGCCTTTGGTATGTTCCTTTCCTTCAGTTCAATCTTGTATATCAGTTTCTCAATGTCCTCACCATGGTAACACCTCCAGCACAGATCTCTCCATATAAACTTGGACCAATCTCGCTGCTTTTCTCATTATTATTCTTCTCGTTAGTGCCATTTCTACTTCCTTTGTAAGCATCCCAGGGATGCTAGAGTCCAAGTGCGATGAATCAACTATCCTTGATGGAAAAAAAAAAGTTTGTCAAAATAGTTTTAGCAATTTTTTCCAACCCCCTCTCCCCACCATTTTCCTTCTATCTGTCTCAAGGGCATTCAGGGATGAAATTAGAAAGAGAACTACAAATACAAGTGTCATTATTCTAATTAAAACACAACATCTCTGACAAATGACTAGTTTATCTTTACTTGAACACCTCTGTAACAAGGGCAGGCCATTCTCACCTCAGGGGAGGCCAGTCTTCTCACCTTTGCTCTTGCTGTGGGCCAGGAGGATGACCCCAAATCACTTTTACATCTGAATCTTCTCTCTCCTAGATAGCCTAGTTCAAGCCCACCTCGCCTAGAGATTTTTTCCCCTCTAAAGTTTTAAGACTCACTGGACACTTTGCGATTTTTTTTGGCCCGTAGAAGGGAAATTATTTGCTCAAGGTCTCTTAACCCCATGGGGTGTCTTGTATGGAGGAAGTTCTCCTATGTCTTATTCTCTAGTTCCAATTAAGTTGCCCAAGGCCCTCTAGAGATAGAATCCCTGGCTTCCCTTGGCTCCTCTACATGGTCTGACATAGGGCTGGTTGCATAGTAATAATAATAAGGATGGCTGACATTTACACGACACTTAAAAGCCTACAAAGTGCTTTATATAGATTACCCTCTTGGAGAGTTAACATGGGTTAGCAATATAAGTTCTATGTTCAAGACCCACCTATGCTAGCCATATGAACCCACTTCACCTTAAGCCTCAGTTTCCTTATCTGCAAAATGGAGATAATAATGGCAAGCTGCCTCAGTGAGTTGTTTCAAGCATCAGAGAATATAGTGCATAAAAATACTTTGCAAGTCTCAAAGATTACATAAATGCAAACTATTATTTATCTTCTTATAACAGCTCTATTGAGAAGGGGGCCAGATTACTGAAGTTATAATCTCCAGGGAGCAGATAATGCCTAACTCTCCATGACCCTATCTGGGGTTTTCTTGGCAAAGGCCATTAACCTTCCCCAGCTCATTTTATAGAAGAGAAAAATGAGCCCAGTAAGTGTCTAAGACAGGATTTGAACTGAGGTTTTTCTGACTCCAGGCCTGGACTATAGTCCTATGTGCCACCTAGCTGCCCCATCCCTTAGCTACCTTATCACAGATGACCTTGACCCATGATGGGAGTCAGTGTCTATGCAGAAGGATTATCATCTTTGATGTTCACCTGCTCTTTCTCAGGTTTTTCTTGCTAATGGTCCCATCTTTATATCAGAAGACCTCCTGTACTGTAATATTTAACATGACCAGCCATAGTGACCAGATCCTTCAGATCTGTGACTCAGTCCTTTCAGAGTGGGTTTTCTGTTCTCCATATTCAATCCATCCTTCTGGGGTGAATGATCTCGCCTGCTTTCTTTGTATTTGTTTTCCTTCTCCAGTGCTTTCTGGGTCAGCTTTCTGGTATTTCCACTAACAACCCTAAAAACCACTTAAGTGATAGAAGATAGAAACATCTCCACAGTGAGAGGAGGGCCCTGCAGTGTAGTCTGGAATAGCTTTTCCTAAGACCTTGCCCCAGAGTTAGGACTGTTTATTTATTTTTAAGAGGTATTGACTTGATTGGCAAAGGGAACAGACTTAGGTTTTTGATTTCTCTTTCTGTTCTCCGGAATACAGAAGACCATGAAAAGCTGCAGCTCTCTCCCTGAGATTGCTCATGTGATGAACACTGGGAAGTTGTCCTGAGCCAAATCACCATGGCTGTCCTCATTGAATATCCTTGTTGAAAGTCCTTCCTCTTCTGGGACCAAGGAAGCCTCCTTTTGTTAACTCTTGCATGACCCATTGGTGTCCATTTCATTTCAATATTGGACCTAAACTCTGAGACTTGAGTCAGGACCCTCTCACAACCATGGTTTCTAAGGACCCCAGTGGGGTCTTTTAGGAAAGGCTATCCCCCATCTTCTGAGCAAATTGAGAGGAACAAGAAGGCTAGACTGAGACAAGGGTCACCATGAATCCTAAGTCAGTTAGTGTGACCTTCTCTAGTCAAGTCAGCAATCGACTGTTAGGGTTGGAAGGATCCTTAGAGAAAATGTCTTCCAGCTCAGCCATTTTCCAGATAAGGAACCCAGTGTAATATTCCCCAAGAAGACACCAGATATCTGCTTCCAAGGAGGGCTCTTCTGGGTTTTTCTGGGTGTGATTGATCTATAAACAGTAAGCTCGCTTCTGAGAGTGGTCTCTTTGTTCAAATGTAAGGGGTTTGTGTTTTTGCTAAAGGAAAGAAAAAAGATTCTCTGGCTCCTTTGTGTAACTCTCAGAATGCTTAAGGACAGCTTACAGTCATCTGGAAAAGATGGAGAAAACTCAGACACCTGATGTGTCTGCATCGGCCAAGAATGGCTCATGCTGGACAGATATGTGGGCTGGACAGCCTAGGGTTATGGAACCTTAGAGATCATCATACAACTCTCTCCTTTTTAACTAGACCCAAAGAGTAATTATCAGTGATTCATTGTAGACTTGGAAGGTCTCCAGGAGAGTGCCCCAGGGATCTGCAGTGTTCTTGTTACCATCAAAATATATCCCCTGTTTGTTCAGGATGCTCCAGACTGGTAAGCTTTCCAGCTATCTGGCAATAGAATAGTTTGTGGTGGGAGATAAGCTTTGACTGATCCCATGGTGACCCCAAACTCCAAAGGTGACCCTAGTCACCAGATTTCGTGCATCCCATGGGGGATAGAGATGGAGGTGTCGTATCATGGCCTGATGGTCATGACTAAGATCAGCAAGAGAAGAAGCACTGTGTGTGCTCTCTGTGGAGCAGATTACATGCCTGAGCTCCTTTTTTAAAAAAATGTTTCTTCCATTCCCACCAGGAGAAATACTTTTCGATTAGCACAGAGGCTTGGTTTCTATTTCTGCTTTCGAAAAGTGGCGCGAGGAAATTGGACTGTAATCATAAAAAGCCTGGGAAATTGTGGGGCTAGAACCAGTAGAAAGAATTCTGTGGGCAATGGACTCATTCATACTATTCCCCCCGCCCCATACCTGGTTCAAATATTCTCACAAATATATCTCCCTGCGGTCAAGGGATGGAGGCAGTTTGAAGTCACCCCAGAGTGCTGATTGCTGCGGGCAGTCTTTTTAGACTTAGAATTTCAGGGGTCCCAGAGCTGGAAGGGACCTTAGAAACCATCTAGTCCAGCCTTTCAACCTTACCATGAGTCCATGAATGAATGCTGGATTTGGAGTCAGACAGAAGCTTCCAATCCTGGATATGACTTTTTAGTGCCTTTTTGACCTTGGACAAATAACTTAATTTCTCTTTCCTCACTCTCAGTTTCCTCATCTACAAAATGAGATGATCCTTGAGGTCTTTTTTAGCTCTAAATCTGTGATCCTAAATAATTTTTATGCTTAGTGACCCTTTCCTTTTACTTCTCAAAAAATCTTTCTTGTCACAGAATGTCAGATCTGGGAGGGCCCTTGGACTCAGGGTGAGGGAGCTGAGAGGGAACTTAGAACAGAGGATGTCAGAAATAGAAAGGTCCTTAGAACACAGGATGTCAGACCTGGGAGGGATCTGAGAACCCAGGATGTCAGAGCTAGGAGAGTCCTTAGAACATGGAATGTCAGGGCTGGGAGGGCCCTTAGAACCCAGGATGTCAGAGCTGGGAGGGCCCTTAGAACCCAGGATGTCAGAGCTAGGAGAGTCCTTAGAACATGGAATGTCAGGGCTGGGAGGGAGTTTAGAACAGAAGATGTCAGGGCTGGGAGGGTCCTTAGAACACAGGATGACAGAGCTGGGAGGGATCCATACATTTCTAATACAATCTCTCATTTTATAGATGGAAAAACTGAGATTCAGAAAGAGGAATCAATAAGTCACTACTCCGTGCTCTGGTCTGTCAATGTCCTTCCTAAAATATCACTTCCAGTACTTCTGTTAGGATGCTCCCAGGGCATGGCCATCAGGACTGCCACCTTTATTGTTCCAGTCACCCGATCTTTATGGATACAGATTGAAATCTCTATAGCTTTGTTTAATTTTTATCAGGGGAACTAAGGACTAATCCAGGCAAAGCACAATATAAAAATGGGCAAGGGAAAGGAGGCAGGTTTTGTGGTCCAAACAAAAAGAAAACAAAGGGATGGTGGAGAGAGAGAGAGAGAGAGAGAGAGAGAGAGAGAGAGAGAGAGAGAG
>JAJPUD010022737.1:4461-20942 GCA_023553655.1 Myrmecobius fasciatus | reverse complement strand
TGACATTTGCTTGCATTGTGTTGCCTTTCTGTGATTCTTTTTTTCTTTTTTTTTATTAAAGCTTTTTATTTGTATAACATATGTATGGGTAGTTCCCCAACATTGATCTTTACAAAGCTTTCCATTACAAATTTTACCCCCAGTCCTCTCCTCTCCCCTAGATGGCAGGAAGTCCACTACATGTTAATAATGTTGAAATGCTTGAGAAGTTATGCAAGAAAATCCTATCTACAAGAAGAAAAAAGAATCGGAGAAAGGCAACACAATGCAAACAAATGTCAATAGAGATCATGAAAATGTTACGTTGTGGTCCATATTTCATTTCCCTCTCTCTGGGTGTATATGGTTTTCTTCAGCGAACAATTGGAACTGGTTTGAGACAATTCTTTGTTGCAGAGAGCCATGTCCATCAGAATTGATAATCATGTAATACTGTTGTTGCTGTGTATGATGATCTCCTGGTTCTGCTCGTTTCACTCAGCATCAGTTCATGCAAGTCCTTCCAGGCCTCTCTGAAATCATCCTGCTGGTTGTTTCTTACAAAGCAATAATATTCCATAACATTCATATACCATAATTTATTCAGCCACTCTCCAATTGATGGGCATGCCTTCAGTTTCCAGTTTCTAGCCACTACAAAAAGGGCCGCCACAAACATTCTTGCACATGTGGGGCCCTTTCCCTCCTCTAAAATCTCTTTGGGATATAGGCCCAGTAGAAACACTGCTGGGTCAAAGGGTATGGACAGTTTGACAACTTTTTGGGCATAGTTCCAAATTGCTCTCCAGAATGGTTGGATCCGTTCACAGTTCCACCAACAATGTATTAGTGTCCCAGTTTTCCCATATCCCCTCCAACATTCATTGTTATCTTTTCCTGTCATTTTAGCCAATCTGACAGGTGTGTAGTGGTATCTCAGAGTTGTCTTAATTTGCATTTCTCTGATCAATAGTGATTTGGAGCAACTTTTCATATGACTAGAGATGGTTTTAATTTCATCATCTGAAAATTGTCTGTTCATATCCCTTGACCACTTATCTATTGAAGAGTGGCTTGAATTCTTATATATATATATATATGAGACAGTTCTCTATAAGTTTTAGAAATGAGGCCTTTATCAGAAGCATTAAATGTAAAGATGATTTCCCAATTTGATGCTTCCCTCCTAATCTTGTCTGCATTAGTTTTATTTGTACAGAAACTTTTTAACTTAATATAATCAAAATTATCCATCTGGTGTTCAATTAGGAGTTCCAGATCTTCTTTGGACATAAATTTATTCTGTCTCCACAGGTCTGAGAGATAAACTATATTACGCTCCTCTAACTGTTTTACAAAATCACTCTTTATATCTAGATCATGAACCCATTTAGATCTTATCTTGGTATGTGGTATTAGGTATGGGTCAAGCCCTAATTTCTTCCACAGTAGTTTCCAATTTTCCCAGCAGTTTTTGCCAAATAGTGAGTATTTATCCCAAAAGCTGGGGCTTCCATCATTATTTCAAAAGAAAGATAAAGATAAGATCTTATTAAAGATTACTCTTTTTCACCTATTCATTTGTCCATCTATGCTGTAGTGTTTATGCTTCAGTTCTTCCTGGGAAACGTCTCCTTCTAAACATGACTTCTTAATGTCTTTGGGGTTCTTTTTACTTGTTTTTTTAATCATCTGTGAGAAAAACAAACAAACGGAATAATCATGCCAAACTCTTTATAGTGTAGATATTATACATTTAAAAGGATCATGTTTGACTCATTGCCTTAAATTATGTTCAATCACATAGAAGAAAATAAATGCATAAAGAATCCTTTAGGTCATCCAACTCAAATCTGGCAATATTTTATTAAAATAAAGTCAAAGAAATAGTAGCCTCATTAATGATTTCATCAACATTTCAAAAAATATATATTTATTGTCAGCTGCTCATTAATATCACATCATTTTATTTATTTATTTATTTATTTTTACTGAGTCAATTGGGGTTAAGTGACTTGCCCAAGGACAAACAATTAGGAAGTGTTAAGTGTCCGAGGCCAAATCTGAACTCAGGTCCTTTTGACTTTGGGGCTGGTGTTCTATCCACTGTGCCACCTAACTGCCCTCAATATCACATCATTTGAGATAGTTCCCTAAATGATTACTGGTTAAACGGCAATATTTTAAGAAAGAAGAGATACATTCATGGATAATCAGAAATTTAAATCATAAATAAATTTATTTTATAAAACATTTTATACTGATATTCCAGGCCTTTTTAATTTTAATCCTAGATCTGTATAAATTAGGTAATGATACGCCTTAGCCCACAAATCATACATGATATCATTGAAGGTTATCTGATAAATATCTAAATTCCTTAGCCTACAAAAAATAAATGATATCATTTAAGGTTATTAGAGTACAATGCTGCAT
Source organism: Myrmecobius fasciatus (assembly GCA_023553655.1). NCBI lineage: Eukaryota > Metazoa > Chordata > Mammalia > Dasyuromorphia > Myrmecobiidae > Myrmecobius > Myrmecobius fasciatus. Next base: position 18,527 of record JAJPUD010022737.1, on the reverse strand, counting down.
TATAAATAGTTTAGTGGATGTAAATAGGGATAAAGTTTATAGTATAATGTATCATAAACTTGAAAAGCAAATAGGATTTCAAAAGTTACTTTGTAAATTGACTCAAACAGAAATACAGTTAGCCCCCTTAGAAGTAACTAGTGCTCTAAAAGGCAGTTCAAAATAAGCCCCAAAATGCATTTAAACCATAGCCAGCTGAATTATAGTCCTGGAAAATTCAGGATGATTTGGAAACTTTCCTCAGTCCCTGAAATGATAGCCTCTAGATTAGCGTTAGAGGAATTGATATCTCAACAGTGGCGACCTCTTACTATGTTCAATTCAAGTTCAATCAGAAAGCAGGATTTAACTAAACAATTAAATAGATCAAAGATCCAGGATACAAAAATCAAGAAAAGCAACACTTCTACAAAATTTATATTTGCACATAACCACTCTTCTTCATCTATAGAACATATTTAGACAAGAAAATCTATTTTAAGGCATTCTCATCCATGCACAACCTCCAGCTAAAACCAGTGATTTCAAGATTTTCTTGCTGAAGGAAGATATTGTGTAGCTATTCAAATCTGTAATTTCAAGACTTCCAAAATTTCCTGCCAGCACTGAGAGGTTCAGTGACTTCACCAGGGCCACACAGCCAGTATATGCCAGAAGCAGGATTTGAATGCAGTCCATTTTCCATTTTACAGAAAACCTGTCTTTTGATAATTTGTCAGAAATACTTCCTTAACTTAATTATATGCTACACTAGCAACTGGATATTCAAAAATACATAATTCTTAAAAAGCAACTCTGATAAAGCACACTTAGTCAAGATGTTTTTGAAAGGTGTACTTTCTTGACAGTGTGGGGCATGAACATTTTATTGGAATAGGGAATTCTTGATGAGGAAAATCCTTCTAGCAGTGCCTATCTGTGCCAGCTCTTCAATGTATAGTTTTAGAGAAGTCTGTGGGATACATAACACGTAACATGTGAGACATATAACTTGATGCAAGATTTTCGTGATTTGGAGGCAGGTTGTCTATACCTGGTTCTATCCTAATTCTCGTGGGGGGAAATAATTTGGTAAGGGTTTTCTAGCAGTAATTTCTATGACATTCTTTCACATTCTGCTGATGACTTCCATATATGAAAACCAATACTTCTGGGGCAAGTCATCCAATCTGCTTCCCTATAGCTCCATTTATCATTCCTCTAGTACTCAGAACCTAAGTGTCCCGCTTGGGTCATCCGTAGTGGGAAAGTTCTGCTTGAGGCCCCATACACTTTGCTTTAGACATTTACATTCCCAGTGTTGAACACAATTTATTTATTCACCTCAAAATAAACTATACTTAAGTAGATTATTTCTCTTGCCCACTGGAAAAAATAGTTAAATTCTAAAATAATAAACTATTGAGGGCAGCTAGGTGGCACAGTGGATAGAGCACCAGCCCTGAAGTCAGGAGGATCTGAGGTCTAGTCTGGTCTCAGACACTTAACACTTCCTAGCTGTGTGACCCTGGGCAAGTCATTAACCCTATTGCCTCAGTAAAAATAAAATGAAATATAAATAAAAATAACCTATTACATTAGGTTATATTCTTAATACATGTTGGTAGTTTATCATTTTGATTTGCTCTACGACTAGTTATAGCAATAAATTTGAAAAATGCTCTAACTTTTGTATATAATCTTCTAACTCATTAATAAAGCTCATTTTTTTCAATTTAAAAAATTAAAGCATAGTCTTATCCTTAACTCTGCATTAGTGATGTCTATACCTAAGTAAACTTTACCCACATTTTTTCACTTCCATCTGATAGTATCCAATTGCATAGATAAAGCTATGTCTTTTAATATTCCCAATGTCCCTATGTTCAATTCACTTTCATTTTACATGGTTTTATAACGATACATTAGGTATATTAAAAAAATATGATTTTGTAGCACAGTACACTTCATCAGTGTAGATCATAGCCACCTATAATTCTAAACCATAAAGAGGTTTCTGAGGCATAACCTATTTTGGGGTCTTTCAGCTAGTAAATCACAGATGATGAATTGAACTTAATTTTCCTAATTCTAAACCAATACACCACACCAAAGATGCCTTTTGTAAAATAATCGTGATTATACTTGTTGATTATAAACTACATAAACTGCCACTCAGAGGGACAAAAACGTGTTTTAATGAAATGTAGCCTTAGGAAAAGTAATCTATCAATGTAGGTTTTTTGACAATATTTTTGCAATTGTCTCAAATATGTTATTAAATTTAGATATTTGGCAATTGGTCTTCCAGTAGTGATGCTGACTCAGGAAATTTGCATTGGCTATTTTCTGTTGGGAAGAAGAATGGATTAAGTACCATCTGAACTAATCTCCAACCAGTGATTTCTCTTCCTCCCTCCCTCTCCTTCTCTCTCCTCTTTGTCTTTTTCTCTGTCCCTCTCCCCATCTCTCTCATAAATAAATGCTCACGTTAATTACTTACAGACTAATTTATTTGGTGCTTGTTTATATGCAGACTTGTCTGAACTTCCATTATTTGCCATTGGCTTCCCAAGGACAGAGAGCATGGCTTACTCATATTCTTTCTAACCTATCAGAATCTGTCATAGTAGAAGTCACAGAACTGACATTCCCTAATTGATGGACTAAAGAAAGAAACAGTACTTTTACCCAATTCTGATATAATAAAAGGTTAGTTACTTACCTGATCAAGGAAAGAAAGGAAGAAATGGTACCAGTTTGCCCTGAATGCCAATTAAATGAACTAATTCATATGAACCAAAATGGACTATAATTTAATAGTTCTTTTCTTTTCCTTCTAAGGTTCAGTTCACATCTAGTTATTAGACTGTTGCAGCTTGAAGCCAAAGGCTTTATTTTAAGCTAACATTTTAATCAATGTGGTACAAAAAGAATGGAAAGAAAATAGAGAATGAATGATAGGGGGACTTTGTGGGAAACAAAATTTATTCCATTCCAATATTGATTTCTAAAAACTAAAGATATTTCTCTAAAATACCAATATGAAAGAGGAGACTAGAACTAGTAATAAACCAGTTCTTAATCGAAATCATCATACTGAAATTAAGCAGGTAAGAGAACTAGTTGTTTTTGAACATTAGGAGGTGCTTATCAAAATGTGAGACAAAGATTACTTTTACAGATAACTGACAATATTGGCTTTTATATTTCTGGAGCAGTGAAACAAGTATTAAGTGCCTATTATGTGCCAGGCATTTTCTCATTTGATTCTCACAACAAGCCAGAGAGGAAGGTGCTATTATCCTTATTTTACAGTTGAAGAAGTTGAGAAACTTGACTTCTTCAGGATAACTCTGATACTATCTGAGGCCACATTTGAATCCAAATCTTTCTAACTCCAGGTAGAAAGTTCTATCCATATTTCCACCAAGCAGCCTGTGTGTGTGTGAGTGTGTGTGTGTGTGTGTGCGTGCATGTTTGCATGCATGAGAGAGCAAGAGAAAGCAAGAGAGAGAGCAAGAGAAAGCGAGAGAGAGAGAGAGAATTGATTTATTGTTATTACTTAGAAAATAATCTCATTCCTTATGTGAGGATAAGTAAATGAAATTACTAGCCATTTGCAGAGTGAAAATAATTATCACACCATCAGTTTAAATGATAGGCACAGTTGTCAGGAGATATAATATTAGTAAAAAGAATGTTAAAGTGAAAACACTTTCTATCAATCAATGACCAGTTACTACATTTTTGCATACACACTTTTGGTTTGATCTAGTTCCTTTTGTAGTTGTTTGGACTTATCTGCCAAATCCTTTTGATAATGTGACCTAAAGTTGTGAAACTTCAGTCAAGGATTTTTTTTTCTTTTTTGAATCATCAAGTTCTTATTGAAGCTTTCTTATTGTATCTTGATAGAAAAATGTACACAGAATTTCTACTACTGATTTCATAAATCAATATAAGAGTATAAAATATACCTTCAAAGTTAATTGATATAAATATTGTCAGATGCAGCTTAATTGCATGAACAAATTTATGGTTATCATCGATTACTATGAAAGGTCTTAGGGACTAATGCAAACACCTCATTTTGCAGTTGAGGAAAGTGAGACCCAAAGAGATTTAATCAGTTAAGTCATAAAAGTAAGCATAGAGAAAAGGATCAGAATTTAGTTCTTAAGGCCACAAAGGTCTCTACTATACCACACACCCTCCATTCAGCAAGGACCAAATGCTATTTTCATCCTTGCTCATCATAAAGCATTACCTTTAGTCTGATTTCCCCATTCCATCTTCTTGAGAATTATAACATCTCCAAAGCCACTTAAAAAATAAAGCTTTTTTAAATTCAATTCACAAGAAAGGTGAGGGGGGGGATGGAGGGTAGAATATATAATTTCTTACACCTGATAGAAACATTTTTACCTGCTATTTTTTTTCAGCAAAAGTTAGCTCTTATTTCTCTTATTTCTCCCTTATATGCATAAGGACATCTAAAGATGCATTTTCTTTTCTGTCATAGTTTCTCTTGGAGAATGTTCATTTTCACTGATGTATGTGTTAGGCTTGATAAAATTACTTGAAGGAATTGATATGACTTGCTGAAAGAAAAAAAAATATATATGTATATGCATATATATACACACATATATGTATATATATTTTTTCTTTTTCAACTGTCCTAGACAAGTATTCAAAGTAGATTCTTTTTATATATGAGGAGATAAATTATACTCCTGGTGGCAGTCAATGGAAAGAAAAGAGGGAAACTAGAAAATATGACAGACCTTTCAGTTACATTATGGTGGAAAATCCACTGCTAAAGGGAAATCATTTCATTTCAGTCTCTAGCAGCAATACCAACATACATACACACATAAATATACATATATACACAAAATACACATGTATGTACATAATAATGTACACATACACACATATATGTGCATATATATGTGTATATATATATATATAGCAATATGGATGTTTTAAAAACTCTTGTGCATTTTCACTTTAAATTATTGCATATGTTTCTATAGCAAATGAAGCTAGAAAGTAAAAGAAATTTAAAATGTTCTATCTTATATAAGATTAAGTATCTTGTTAAAAAATTCAAATAAAATCTAATAAATTTTTGAAAGGAAACAAGCTAAAAGAAACCAATTGTGTAAAGAAAATAGGCAAAATAAACTGAATTACCAAAAATCTAAATTCTACCATGAAATGAATAGATTCATCCACATGATTAGAAAGACTAAAAATAAAACCTAAATTTTTATCTGAAATTGTTCTACAGTATGGTAGTTTGTAGACGTTACACTCACTGCATATATGAAAAACATCCCAAATAATGAGAACTGTTAACTAGCTTGTAAAAAACTATCTGCCTTCAAATGAAAGGCAGTGATCCCCAAACTGCAATTTTGGACATAATGGGAGAAGTGTTAGTAAAAACAGAGAAAAAAAATACTGAGAAATATATAGTGAAGAATCAAAGGCACATTTCCTTTTCAATAGTTCTGTTACCACACAAAACAATGCTTAATGCATAACCATGGTCTCTCTGAACAATATTACTATCCAATAGTTTATGTATGTATTTTTTGTTTATTAAATCTTTTTATTTCCCAAACATATGTATGGATAATTTTTCAATATTGACCCTTGCAAAAATTTGTGTTCCCAATTTTCCTCTCTTTCACCCCCACCTCCTCCCCTAGAGGGCCAATAATCCAATACATGTTATGTCAAAATATATGTTATGTCCAATATATGGATACATATTTATACAATTGCTGCACAAAAAAACAGATCATTTAGAAAAAAAGAGAAAGAAAACAAAATGGAAGCAAACAACAAAATGGGTGAAAATGCTGTGTTGTGAGCCACACTCAGTTCCCACAGTGCTCTCTCTAAGTGTAGATGTCTCTTTTCATCACAAGATCATTGAAACTGGCCTCAGTCATTTCATTGTTGGAAAGAGTCACATCCATCAGAATTCATCACTGTGTAATCTTGCTGCCATATATAAAGATCTCCAGGTTCTGCTCATTTCACTTAGTATCACTTGATATAAATCTCTCTAGGACTCTTTAAAATCATCCCCCTCATTGTTTCTTACAGAAAAATAATATTCCATAATATTCATATATCATAATTTCTTCAGCCATTTTCCAACTGATCGGCATCCACTTAGTTTCTAGTTTCTTGCCACTAAGAAAAGGGCTGCCACCAACATTTTTGCACATATGGATCCTTTTCCCTCCTTTAAGATCTTTTTTGGGATATAAGCCCAGTAGAAACACTGTTGGATCAAAGGGTATGCACAGATTGATAACTTTTTTGAGTATAGTTCCAAATTGTTCTGCAGAATGGCTGGATCCATTCACAATTCCACCAACAATGTATTAGTGTCTTGGTTTTTCCACAACCTCTCCAATGTTCATCATTACCTTCTCCTGTCATGTTAGCTAATCTGAGAGGCTTGGAGTGGTATCTCAGAGTTGTTTTAATTTGCATTTCTCTGCTCAACAGTGATTTAGAGCAACTCTTCATATGACTAGAAATGGTTTTAATTTTTTCATTTGAAAATTGTCTGTTCATATCTTTTGACCATTTATCAATTGGAAAATGGCTTGAATTCTTATAAATTTGAGTCAACTCTATATGTGTTGGAAATGAGGCCTTTATCAGAACCCTTAAATGTAAAAATGTTTTCCCACTTTATTGCTTCCCTTTTAATCTTGTCTGCATTAGTTTTGTTTGTGCATTTTTTTTACTTAATATAATCAAAATTATCTATCTGATGTTGAATAATGCATTCCTATGTTCTTCTACTTTGCTTATACTAACACTATGTCTAAATCATTTCAACCTTGTCTTAGTATGTGATGTTAAGTGTGGGTCAATGCCTTGTTTCTTATCCTCAAAGCTGGGGTTTTGGGGATTGTCAAACATTAGAATGCTATACTTATTGACTTTTTTTCCTGTGTACCTAACTTATTCCACTGATGTTTTGATGACTGCTGCTTTATAATATAGTTTTAGGTCTGGCACAGCTTTTGTTGGCATTTTTCCCCATTAATTCCCTTGAAATTGTTGGCCTTTTGCCCTTATAAATGAACTTTATTATTTTTTCTAGATTTTTAAATAATTTCTTGAAATTTTGGTTAGTATGGCACTAAATAAGTACATGAATTTATGTAATATTGTCATTTTTATTATATTCACTTGAGCTACCCATTATCATTTCTTATTTCTCCAATGGATTAAATGTGATTTTATGTAGAAATTATTTTGTAGTTGTGTTCATATAGTTCCTGATTTTCTTTTGGCAGATAGATTCCCAGAAATTTTATACTATCAACAGTTATTTTGAATGGAATTTCTCTTTGTATCTCTTGCTACTGCACTTTGATATGATTTTTGTGGATTTGTTTTGTATCCTGCCACTTTGCTAAAGTTGTGAATTCTTTCTAGTAGTTTTTTTAGATGATTCTCTAGGGTTCCCTAAGTATATCATCATATCATCTGCAAAGAGTGATAATTTAGTTTACTCATGACCTATTCTAATTTCTTCAAACTCCTTTTCTTCTCTTATTACCAAATCTAACATTTCTAACACAATATCGAATAGTAATGGTGATAATGGACAACCTTGTTTCATACCTGATCTTATTGGATCGTTTGTCCCCTTTTCATATGATGCTTGCTAATGTTTTAAATCGATGCTACTGATCATTTTAAGGAAGTCTATTTATTTCTATACTCTCTAGTGTTTTTAATAGAAACGAATGCTGGATTTTATCAAATGCTTTTTCTGCATCTATTATGATAATCATATGATTTTTATTAATTTGGTTATTAATGTAGTGGATTATGCTGATAGTTTTCCTAATATTATACCAGCCCTGTATTCCTGATATAAATCCTACTTGATCAGAGAGGATTATCCTGGGGATGACTTTCTATAATCTTTTTGCTAATATTTTATTTAAGATTGTTGCATCAATATTCATTAGGGAAATTGGTCTATAATTTTCTTTCTGTTTTCACCTTACTTAGTTTAGGTATCAGCACTGGATCTGTGTCACAAGGAATTTGGTAGGATCCTTCTTTCCCTGTTGTTCCAAATAGTTTATATGATATTGTAATTAATTGTTCTTTAAAAGTTTGGTAGAATTCATATATAAATCCATCTGCCCTGGAGATTTTTTTCTAAGGGAGTTGATTAATAGCTTGTTCTATTTCTTTTTCTAAAATGGGGCTATTTAAATAAATTATTTCCTCTTCTGGAAAGAGGGCAATGCATATTTTTCTAAATATTCCTCCATTTCACTTAGATTATCAAATTTATTGTAATATTGTTGGACAAAACAATTCCTAATCATTGCTCTAATTTCTTCTTCATTGGTGGGAAGTTCTCTATTTTCATTTTTGAGACTAACAATTCCTTTTTCTAATCAAATTTACTGAAGATTTATCTATTTTGTTGGTTTCATCATAAAGCCAACTCTTAGTTTTAGTGATTAATTGAATAGTTTTCTTACTTTCATTTTAATTAACCTCCACGTTTATTTTCAGAATTTCAAGTTTGGTATTTAATTGGTGTGTTTTTAATTGGATCTTTATTTAACTTTTTTAGTTGTAATCCCAACTCATTGATCTTCTCTTTCTCTATTTTATACAAGTAAGCATCTAGAGATATAAAATTTCCTCTTATTAGAGCTTTGGCTGATCCCACAACTTCTGGTATGTTGTCTCATTATTGTCATTCTCTTGGGTGAAATCATTGATTGTGTGTAAGATTTGCTCATTCATTTAATTAATTCTTTAGGATTAGATCATTTATTTTCCAATTAATTTATGATCTATTTTCCCCTAGCCTTTTATTGAATGTCATTTTTATTGCATCATGATCTGAAAAAAATGCATTTACTCTTTCTGCCTTTGATTTTGAGGTGTTTATGTCCCAATATATGGTCAGTTTTTGTATAAGTTCCATGAATTGCCAAGAAAAAAGTGCACTCCTCTCTGTCTCTATTCAATTAAAAAAATCTCTCATACTTAACTTTTCTAAAATTCTGTTTACCTCCTTAACTTTTTTATTTATTTTGTGGTTTATCGTATCTAATGCTGATTAAGCAAGTTTGAGGACCCCCACTAGTATGTTTTTGCTATCTATTTCTTCTTACAACTCTTTTAACTTCTTGTCCAGGAATGACGATGTTCCTCTAGCTTGATGCATATATGTTTAGTACTGCTATTGCTTCATTATCTATGGTACACTTTAACAAGATATAGTTCCCTTCCTTATCTCTTTTAATTAGATCTATTTTTGCTTTTGCTTGATATGAGATCTGGATCATTACCCCTACTTTTTCTACTTCACCTGAAACATAATAAATTCTGCTCCAGGCTTTTACCTTTACTCTGTATGTATCACTCTACTTTAAATGTGTTTGTTGTAAACATCATATTGTAGGATTTTGGCTTTTAATCCAGTCTGCTATCCACTTCCACTTTATGGGAGAGTTCATCCCATTCACATTCACAGTTAAAATAATTAATCCTGTTTTTCCTGCCTTTTTATTTAACCCAAGTTATGTTTTTTTCTTTCCTTTCCCCCTTCCCTACTCCCCAGTATTTTGCTTCTGACCATGACCTCGATCAAACAGCTCTCCTCCCTTGGAGGCCCTCCACCTTTCTTACACCTTCCCCCTACTATTTCTATTTTCCCTTTGTTCAGCCTTCCCCTTTCTTTTTCCCTTTACCTTCCCACTTCCCTATGAAACAAGTTTCTCTGTGAAACCAAATATATCTGATATTCTCCCTTTCAGCCAAATCTAAAGAGAGTAAGATTACACAATTTTCATCCCCCTCTGGTCTTTCACTCAATTAAAATAGGTCTTGTTTGCCTCTTCCTGAGTTGTAATTTCCCACATTTTACCCCCATTTTCCTCTTTTTCCAATACAATCTCTTTTTCACCTCTAGTTTCTTTTTCATATTATCCCAATAAAATCAAATTATACCTGAACTCTGTAAGTATACCCATCACAGAAATGTAGCTCTCAAGAGTTCTTTCCTTTTAATATAAAAAGCTTCTTTTGAGTTTTGTATTTAAAGATCAAATTTTTGTTTCAGCTCTGGTCTTTTCTTCAGAAATAAATGAAATTCAACCATATCATTGAATGTCCATCTACTTCCCTGAAAGATAATGCTCAATTTAGCGGGATAGTTGATCCTTAGCTACAATCCCAGTTACTTTGTCTTTTGGAATATCAGATTCCAGGTCTTTCAATTCCTTAAGGTGGAAGCTGCTAAGTCCTAGATAATCCCGATTGTGGGTCTTTGATATTTGAATTGTTTCTTTCTGGCTGCTTGCAATATATTTTCCTTGGTCCAGTAATTTTGAAATTTAGCTTTGCTATTCCTTGGAGTTTTCATTTTGGAGTTTCTTTCAGGAGGTGATTGGTGAATTCTTTCTTTTTTTATTATTTTTTTTAGGAGTCATTGAGTGCAAGCCTTTATTTTTATAGACAAAGAAACTGAGGTCCACAAGGATTCAATAACTTTTTTTTAATTTTATTTGCATAACACATGTGTGGGTAATTCTTCAACAATAACCCTTACATAGCTTTCCATTACAAATTTTTCCCCCCAACTCCCCACCCCTTCCCTAGATGGCAGGATATCCACTACATGTTAATTATGTTAAAATATTAGCAAATCGAATATATGTATACATATTTCCAAACTTATCATTGCTGTGCAAGAAAAATCTTATCTACACAAATGATATATCAGATAAAGGAAACACAATGTAAGCAAACATCAATCAAGGAGTATGAGAATGTTATGTTGTGTTCCACATTTCACATCCCTCTCTCTGGATGTATATGGCTTTCTTCAGTGAACAATTAGAGATGGTTTGAAACATTTCATTGTTGAAGAGAGCCATGTCCATCAGAATTGATCGTCATATAGTACTGTTATTGCCGTGTATAATGATCTCCTGGTTCTGCTCATTTCACTCAGCATCAGTTCGTGTAAGTCTCTCCAGGCCTCTCTGAAATCATCTTGCTGGTCATTTCTTACAGAACAATAATATTCCATAATATTCATATACCATAATTTATTCAGCCATTCTCCAATTGAAGGGCATCTATTCAAGTTGAAGGGCATCTATTCAGGTGAATTCTTTCAATGGCTATTTTACCTTCTCATTCTAGGACATCAGAGCAGTTTTCTTCATGATTTCTTCCAATATACTGCCTAAGCTCTTTTTACATCATGGCTTTCAGGAATTCCAGTGATTTTTAGATTGTCTCTATTTTCCAAATCAATTGTTTTTCCTAGGAGGTATTTCATATTTTCTTTTTTTCCCCCCATTTTTTGTTTTACTTTTTTTGGACTGATTATTGATGTCTTATTGAATCATTCACTCCCATTTTTTCAATTCTAATTTTTAGTCTATTTTCTATAGTTACTTTTTTTAAAGCCTTTTTTGTATTTGACCAATTGAATTGTTTTGTTCATTTCATTTTTTCCCTCCATTTCACAAATTGTGTTTTTCAATGAATTGCTATCTTTTTCATATCAGTTTTGTAAGGAGTTATATTCTTTTTCCATTTCATCACATCTGTTTTTGAGGACTTTTCTTCAGATAATTTCTGTTTCTCCTTTTGCATACCTTCTTGCAAAGATCTTATTTCCTTTCCCCATTTTCCTACTAACTCTCTTTTTAAGATCTTTTTTTAAAAAAATCTTCTAAGAAAGCCTTGTGGAATAGGGACTATCTCATATCTCCCTTTGGGCCTTCATCTTGAATTGACTTGCTTTTAGGAACTTCAGGATTTGAGATCTGTTCTCTTCTCTCTCCATAAAAGCTGTCTATGGTGAGAGTTCTTATTGCTTTTTTGCTCATTTTTAAGGGTTGAGGTCTTCTCTTAATGCAAAGGAGCAAGAGCTACTTTAGTTTGCCCTGAGGCAGTTCTACTGACTGACTTCTTGTGCTGGGTAATTGTGGCCAAGTCCTGTGTTCTTCTGGGGCTCAGCAGCATTTAATTTGCCTTTTGCATTTGCTTTTGGGTGTTTTATAGCAAATCTGTAAACTACCTGCTTGTAACCAGGATAAAGTAGCCTAAGAGCTTCACAGAATATTTCCTAGTGTGTAGATGCCACAGTGCTCTAGCTCCCCACCCCAGCTCCTTGCTCTAGGCTCTCTATGCTGCCATCTGGGCTATGCAGACTGTCCTCCCCCCGTCCTATTGAAACAGACCTGTCCTGCAGATCTTACAAAATATATTCTTCTGGAAATGTGTGGTACTCCAAATATTTGTGGGTACTGTCACTTTAAAATAAGTTCAGAGGCTTAATCTGCTCTTTGTTTGAGAGAAGATAAGAAAAGTTCACAGAAAGCCATGTCTGCTCTTTGCCATCTTGGCTCCCTATCCTATAGTTTAAATGAAAGTAACAGTAAATCTTTACCATTTCATTAAAAATATGATTAATATTTATAAAATTAGTTCACAGTAGTTTGAATTAAAATTAATCATATTGATAAATCAGTTCCAAATGTTATGAAAAAGGTAACTCAGAATCCCAATTCAGACGTCTAATTTGAATTGTTACATTACACCTACCATTTTTTAAAGGATTTATCTTGGTTTGGCATTGCTCATAACCTATTCCATAGCAGCATTTAAATGGTATGCCAGGCAAATTATTATAAATATGTGTTTATCAATATTTATTTACAAGTGATTAACCAATTTTCTTTCATTAATGTTTAATAGGAAGGGGGCGAAGACAAGATGGCAAAGTGTAGACATGATACTCTGTGACCTCCTCTAACCTTCTCTCAAACCAACAGCATTTGTTAAGCCTCTAAACTCATTTTGGAGTCAAAGCACCCCCAAATATTTAGAGTATAACACATTCCCAAAAGAAGTTAACTTGGAAGATTGTCAGAACAGGTCTGTTTTAATCAGGCAGTGGGACATCTGCTGAGCTCAGATGGAAGTATGGGAAGACCAAGGCAGGAAGCTGGGCCCAGACTCAGAGCATTGCAGTTTCTAAGAACCTGGGAATTATTGTGAGCCTCTTAGTCTACTCTGTCCTGGTTGCAAGCAGATGTTTTGGCAAATCTGCCTTTTGTAAAAGGTTACTGAGAACACCAGGCCCAGCCCCCCATTGCCCAGCACTGGAAGTCAATCAGCAGAACTGCCCCGGTTAGCTCCTTTGCTTTGAACAGACCTCAAGCTTTAAAAAAAAGTGAATAAAAAACAACAACGAACTCTCACCATAGCTTTTATGGGGTGAGAGAAGAACACACCTCAGATCCCGAGGTTCATAAAAGTAAAGCAGCTCCAGAGGAAGCCACAAAGCATGACATGAGTTCTTTGGAGAAGGAAGGAATTTGTGTTCAAAGAAAAACTGGAACTCTTAATTGAACACCAGATAGATAACTTTGATTATATTAAGTTAAAAAGGTTTTGTACAAATAAAACTAATGCAGATAAAATTCGGAGGGAAGCAATAAATTGGGAAATCATTTTTACATTTAAGGGTTCTGATAAAGGCCTAATTTCTAAAATACATGGAGAATGGACTCAAATTTATAAAAATTCATGCCACTCTCCAATCGATAAGTGGTCAAAGGTTATGAACAGACAGTTTTCAGATGAAGAAATTAAAACTATCCCATATCATATGAAAAGGTGTTCCAAATCACTATTGATCAGAGAAATGCAAATTAGAACAACCCTGAGATACCACTACACACCTGTCAGATTGGCTAATATTACAGGAGAAGGTAATGACTACAGTTGGAGAGGATGTGGGAAAACTGGGACACAGATATATTGTTGGTGGAACTATGAACGGATCCAACCATTCTGGAGAGCAATTTGGAATGATGCTCAAAAAGTTATCAAATTGTGCATATCTTTTGACTCAGCAGTGTTTCTACTGGGCCTATATACCAAAGAGATCTCAAAGGAGGGAAAGGGACCCACTTGTGCAAAAATGTTCATGGCAGCCTTTTTTGTAGTGGCTAGAAACTGGAACCTGAATGGATGCC
>JAJPUD010022736.1:0-20944 GCA_023553655.1 Myrmecobius fasciatus | reverse complement strand
CTGTCTCTGTCTTGTCTCTCTGTCTCTGTGTCTCTCTCTGTCTCTGTGTGTGTTGTCTGTGTGTGTCTTTGTCTCTCTGTCTCTGTGTCTCTGTCTCCATGTGTTGTCTCTCTCTCTGTCTCTGTGTGTGTCTGTCTCTATGTGTGTCGTCTCTGTCTCTGTGTCGTCTCTGTCTCTGTGTCGTCTCTGTCTCTGTCTCTGTCTCTGTGTCTGTCTCTGTCTCTGTGTCTCTCTCTGTCTCTGTGTCTCTCTCTGTCTCTGTGTCTCTCTCTGTCTGTCTCTGTGTCTCTGTCTCTGGGTGTGTTGTCTGTGTGTGTCTCTGTCTCTCTGTGTGTGTCTCTGTCTCTGTGTATCTCTGTCTCTATCTGTGTGTCTCTGTCTCTGTGTCTGTGTCTCTCTCTGTCTCTGTCTCTTCCTCCCCTTCACTCTCCCCCCCCTCAGACAACAAATACATTCAGAGCTTCAATCCTCTCCCCACACTTCCCTCTACCTAAGCTACCCCAATGATTCAAGCCCAAGAGTAGATGAGTACCGGAGCCATGGCACCTAGGCTGGAATTACCTGAGGTTTATTTATGTAGTGCCTGGACTTTGCCCTGCTCTGAAGTTTGTGTGAGTTTTTTAAGGGGGGAGGAAGAGGATCCTTCCCCTTCTAACCTTGGGTGTGAAATAGAGGAAGGGCTCCAGGTGCCAGGGGCCAGCTAAGCCTGGGACAGGATATCAGAGACATATATTTAGGGTCTCTGACCCTAGCTTGTCCACTACTATTATTTCAATAAGTGTTTGGGCATTTCCTTAGTACATTTGGGGAAGATGGCCAGCCCTGAAGATGAGGGAACTAAGTACCTGTCCTCCCATACGCTGTTAATAGCAAATCTGCATTAAGCCAAACTGCCTGGGCTCTCCTTTGCCAGGAAAAATAAATAAACCCTGTCCCTTTATTTCTTCCTCCAGTGTTTATTTGGGGTGGCCATGGGGGGAGGGATTCTCAGCAATGTGGCCACCTTGGAGGCCAAAAGGCCAACCTACCATCCTCTAGGTCTGATGGAAAGACAGACAGTTCCTGCAGCAGAGGAGCCGCATCTCCCCATCTGAAAAGGAAATCTGGGACCCTCACCATGACACAGGCAGGAGAATGGAAAACTGTGCCATGAGAGACTGTGTGTGTACAAATGTTTAAAACGTTCTATGAAATGGCCAGGTAGCACTTATACAAAATTGTTTATTTTATGAAACACTTTCCATATGTTATTTCATTTAATCCTCACAATGTGTGATTACTACCCTCATTTTTCAAATGAGGAAACTGAGGCAGAGACCACACAGCTCTGTAGCTGAGGCAGGATTTGATCTCAGATCTCCCTAATACTAGGTTCAGCACCCAGCTGTAACCTCATGATTGTAGAAGAAAGATCAGACTTACTTTGCTTGGTGCCAGGAGGAAGAGATAAGAAAAATCAGTGGAAGTTGTAGAGAATCAGATATCAGATCAATATAAGGAAAAGGTACCTCAAGCAGTCTGCATGAGCAGCAGAAAGTCATGAGTTTCTCATATCTGGAGGTCTTTAAGGACTATCAGTTGGGAAAGGGGAGGCAATCGAGGCTAAGAGACTTGCTCAGGATCACACAGCTAGTGTCTGAGGCTGAATTTGAACTCAGCTCCTCCTGAATCCAGTTTTTGTCTGTTTGTTTTAAAGGGAGTCATGGTTAAATAGATCACCTTTCATGGCTATAGAAGAGATCCCAGTTCAGGTATGGTTTGGATTGAGCACTAGACCTGGAGTCAACAAGACCCAAGTTCAAATCTATTGGTCTTAGACACTTACTAGTTATGTGACCCTGTTTGCCTTAATCTATTAGAGAAGGAAATGGTGGCATGTTATAGTCTACAGGAAAGCTTCTAAAACTTCGGGTCGTGTAACTGAATGTGGGGGTTGTGTAATTGTGACTTATTACCAGTAAATATTTGGCTTGTACGCCTATTTTAATACCTCTATACCTAGGGCTGTGTAAAAATTTCTCCAGCAAAAAGGAATGGAAATGTATAATAAGCTATGATCTATAGGGTCCTGGAAAGTAGAACAGGACTGAGCAATAATAATTGTTTGGACTAGATGCTCTTTAAGACTCCTAATTCTGAGATTCTTGATTCTAGAACTAGAAGATCTCAGAGATCCATTTGCTACAGCTCTAAAATTCTATCATTCTATAGATTGTATATGATCATAATTCTTCACTCTCTTGAATCTCCACTTTCATTTTTCTATCTGTTACTTCTCTTGACTTTTCTTCCCTTCTTTCCCCTACCCATCCTTTCTCCAGTGTTTGAACTTCAGTCAAATTCAAACTGCTCTCTTCAAACTATAATCTTTTGGGGGGTTGGGGGGAGGAGAGGGGACAGTGATGAGGAAGTAGTAGAAATAACGTTTGAGACAAGCAAGAGCTGTGTTTTTATTTCTCATCTGGCTGGGTATGATGGTACCTACCCAGAGTCCTTGCTTTTGTCTCTGTTGGCTAAGGCAGATTGATTGCTCAAGGCTGGGAGTTTTGAATTGCAAGAGGACTAAAGCTGTGTCCAACCCCCATATGTTGAGGCTCTGAGAGGAAAGGGCTGCCAATGGAACACATCCACCCAGGTTAGAAAAATTGAGTAAATTAAACCTTCTATGTTGATCAATATTGGGAAAAGCCAGAGGTCTGCTGGTAAATGTTTAACAACCAAATCTTCCCCCTAAAATATGTATGACACTTTTTAAGTTTAATCTGATTTATTAACATTTTCTTCATTATAAAAGTCAATGATACATGGGGCAGTAAGGTGGTGCAGTGGATAGAGCACCAGCCCTGAAGTCAGGAGGACCTGAGTTCAAATCTGGTCTCAGACACTTAACATTCCCTAGCTGTGTGACCCTGGGCAAGTCACTTAACCTCTATTGCCTCAGGGGAAAAAAGTCAATGATACACTAAATCAAACTCTGGTTTATAGCATATGTCCAGTTATGAAATGTAAATGCTCACACTGCAAATTTAACAATCAGCTTTCATAAGCCAGTTTAAGCTAGCTGCAGCACACCCCTGTATATTGGTCAGGATAGAACACTACATTTCCAGCCTGGGTGAGATAGGAAGATTTAAGAAAAAATATAAGAAAAATAATGATAGACAAATTAAGAAAAATAATGATAGACA
Source organism: Myrmecobius fasciatus (assembly GCA_023553655.1). Classification (NCBI taxonomy): domain Eukaryota; kingdom Metazoa; phylum Chordata; class Mammalia; order Dasyuromorphia; family Myrmecobiidae; genus Myrmecobius; species Myrmecobius fasciatus. The sequence continues at coordinate 17,756 of JAJPUD010022736.1, read as the reverse complement.
ATATTTATATCACACTTTAAGGTTTACAAAGCACTTTTAAAATGTTACTATGTTTGAAATTCACAACAAACCTATAAGGGATATACTATGATTATGCCCATTTTACAGATGAGGACAACTGGGACAGACAGTAGTTAAATGACTCCCAGAGCCATGCAACCAACAGGGGTATCAGAGGTAGGAAAGGAACACAGGACTTCCTAATTCCTGAATTAGCTCTCTATCCAATACACCATGCTCCTTCTGCCATGTCAGCTTATTATTATCATTTCAGTTTCCATTATCGTTTCTGTGCAAATGGTTCCCCAATCTGCCTCATCTGGGTGATAGTCCTATATCTCCACTTGCCCTACGAGAGGCCATTCTGAATTCTGTTGAATTCTCTGATTTTGAATTCTCATAAACATAAAGTGTCGCTATTTAAAATTTACAGAATTATGAGATAGAGGAGTTGCCCAACCTGGACTTAAACAAGAACCCCCTGCATGATATTAGGGAGGCAACTTAGTACGGTACAAAGAATGTTGACCCTTTGAATCAGAAAACAAGAATTCAAAGCCTATCGATGATCCTTGAGACATTGGGCAAGACATTTCCCTTCCTTCCCCTTCCCATTTTCTCAAGTGTAAAATGAATGAACTCTCAAGTTTTGAGATCAGTCTCTTCCAGTTTTGTATCTCTGAGCCTATGATCCCATTAAGGGATTAACTGATCTCTCTTTGGATACCTTCCAGGACTGGGAATCTCCTACTTTGTGAAGTAACACATTCCACTTTTGGATAACCCTGTCGTTAGGAAGTTCTCTCACATACTGAGCCTAAATCTGTCACTCTGCAATTCACACCGATTGCTCTCAGGTGCTGCCCTTTGGGGCAAAAACAGGGCCCGTTCAGTCTTTCTTCTGCATGGCAACCTTTCAGATACTTGAAGACAATGACCAGCATTTCTCCCATCAAACTCAATCCCAAACCTCCCATTTATACAATTTTTGCTTGTCCAGATGCTTCTACTCATGTGATTTTGACTTCTCTCTCACACACACACAAATGTCTGATGAAGACAGGGGCATTCTCACTGACAGATAAGGAAACTGAGGGCCAGAGAGGTTCATTTGCTTGCTCAGGATCACACAGTCTCTATCACATAGTGATGGAGCTGGAATTAGAGCCTAACCCATCTTATTGTCCCCAAATCAGCTCTGTGTCTCTAATTACTTCTCTATTTTAAGTATCATTATTCTGCCACCTAAGCAAAAAATTCAGAAATTTCTTCTCCCCTCTCTGTAGATCCCCTAGCTTTTGAAGTATTGGATGATTAAGTGACTAGTTCAAATCCCTCCTCAGATACTTGCTAAGCTTCGAGATTTTTGCCAAGTCATTTAACCTGTTAGCCTCAGTTTCCTCAATTATAAAATGGGGATAAAAATAGCAACTACCTCAAAGGGTTGTTAGGAGGATCAAATGAACTAATTTCAATGCAGGTAATGAAGGTACTTTCCCTCATTTATTATCTTTTCCTTTGAGAACGAAAATCAAATCTATCACCATTTTGACTAAAAAGGGACTGCCCTGTTTTCTATTTGCCATCTCTTATGTCTCCCCAGACAAAACGCCTTTCTCTGATCACTACTGCGCGATGGGCTGGCTCCCTCTGAGAGAATATTAGTGCCTTGAGGACAGGGGCCCATTGCACCTTTCATTTTTATGTGCTTAGATGTTTACTAAATGCTTTCTCGTTTATTCGTGTCCAGGTAGTTGCCAAGTATTACTCATTTGACCGCTGCAATCTCTTTTATTTTTCCCCCCACTATTATCACCCTTGCCCAGGCCCTTATTACTCCACACTTGCATTATTATTACAATCTCCCTACCTCCAGTTTCTGGACTTCTAAAAGCCCATGCATATTACCAGATAACTTCCTGACTTAATTGGAATGGGTACTCCCTCCATGTGTCTGGGACTAGAGGGGATGAGCCTCTCTGGGTTTTAGTGGGCTGATCCTTGGATGACACTCATATCATCCATGGCTGGGGCACACTACAAGCTCTTCCTGCCAGGGAAGATCTGCTGTTGCACCACCACAGGCTCAAGGGCTCAGGGTTCTCTGTCAGATTAATCTTTCTAAAACACTTTCAGCACAGATAAGAGTTTGGAAATTCTTCACTGACTCATTACTTGTGGGATAAAGCCCAAACTTCTTTGCCTGGTATGATTCTATCGTACCTTTAAAAAAACCCATATATTATTATGCTTTAATTTTTTAAACATTGTTTTCACTTTCCAAAGATTTGGTCTAGATGGGGAAAATCAAGCCTCCCTTAACAGAAATATAATCATCAAGCAAAATCAATCGACTCAGTAGCCCCACTTGACTTCATTTTGCAATTTTCATCTACTATTTCTCTTGAAAGGAAAGAGGTAAGTTTCATCACTGGTAACCTGAAGTCATAAGTACTGATCATTCATTGATTGTTATGTTGGTCAGAGTTCAGGTGACTTTCAAGGCTGATTTCCTTTACATCACTAGGCCACTATATCCATTGTTCTTCTGGCTCTGATCACTTTGCTTTGTATTAGTTCAGACAAGTCTTCCCAAGTTCCAAAACCCAGAAACAATATAGAACTTATCATCTACTTCAGCAGTCTCTACATGATCTACAGGCAGTATTTCCAGAGTATAACCAAAACCATATAAAAATGTCATTGGGAAATGGTTAATAAAATCAAATAAAAATACTATAAAATATAATTAAAATGTTAATTTGTGGTTTTCTAAATCAATATGTGACTCTCAGAGATCCACTTTCTATTTCAACACAATGCTACTGGTTTGATATTTAACCATATACCACCTCAAAATAATTTTTAACATTTCATGTGTATATATCATATCCCCCAGCTCTAAAAGTCATGTACATCTTTGTATCATATCCCACCGAGCCTAATACAGAGGTAATGTTCCATAATTACTGTACCACTATCTATTGATTTACATCACATCCAGATTTTCCATGAACTTTGGACCAATTTTGTTTCAAATCTACTTCTGCCATTTGCATGTCCTTGAAAAACAGGGGGATGGAATATTGGACTGAAAGTCAGAAAAAACCTGGATTTGCATCCTGCCTTGGGTATTTACTAGGTATATGAATGACACTGGGCAAGTCACAGACTCAGTTTCCTCATCTATAAAATGAAGATAATAGTATCACCTATCTTGCAGAATTGTGAATGAGCAAATGAAATGTTTATGAAGCACTTTATAAAAGCAAGTTATTAAGTCCCTTAATATCTCTGGGTCTCAGTTTTCTCATCTAAGAAATGAGGGATTGGAAATAGATGTTCCCGAAGTCCCTTCCACTTCTAACATAATGTCATCCTGTGGATGTGAAGCCTACCTCTGATACTTGTTAGCTATGATCTGGTACAAATCACCTGATCCCCTCAAACCTCTGTTTCCTCATCTGTAGAAGACAGTTGGAGGCTCTAATGGTTCTTTCAAATTCTAAATCTATGATGTTATGTCCCTATGACAAGTTAGGAAGACTTGACAGATTAAAGTGAGGAGGCTCCAGACATAATGATCACTAGTGAGTTTCCTCTTCCCCTTCCTCCTCTTCTTCCTCTTCCTTTTCCTTTTTCTCTTCTTCCTCCTCCTCCTCATCTCATATAACTCGTGTTTTCCCTTTTTATCTCCTTTTTAAAATCCCTATTTCACATGAAGAGGTAGCCCTCTTATGTATATATGGATCCATGTCTCCTCCATCTTTAAAAAACCCTCACGTTTCTTTCTCCACTATCATTCCATAGTTCTTCTCCCTTTTGTAGCTAAACTCCTTGAGAAGTTTGTCTACAATGGATGCCTCCAGTTCTTCCTCTCCCTTCTTAACCCTGAAAGTCTGGCTTCTGACCTCATCCCTCAACTGAAACTTCTCTGCAAAGTTAGCAGTGATCTCCTAATCACCAAATCCAATGGCCTTTTCTGACCTCTATGGCCTCTGATACTGCTGATTACCCTTTTCTCAATATTCTCCTTTCTCTGGGCTCCTATCCTCCTGCGTATCTGACATGGTTTCATCTACCATCTCCGAGCACATATTTCTTAGGCTTAATTTGTTCACTCCTAACTTTTCTATTGACCTCCAGTCTAGCATCTCCAACACTCCAACTGCATATGGTACATTTTGAACTGGCTATCTCCTAGACATCTCAAATTCAGCATGTTCAAAACTGAACTCATTATCACTCTCCCTAAGTAATTTCCAATTATTAACTTCCCTCTTACTCTCTATGATAGGGCTTCTTAAACTTTTTTCACTCATGAGCCTTTTTTCCTTGAGAAATTTTTACATGGTCCCAAGTATATAGGTATATAAAAAAGGTATACAAATCAAATATTTGCTAATCACCAATCAGAATTTCATGATCCCCACATTCAATTAAGAAACCCCATATTGGGCCTCAAACCACACTTTAAGAAGCTGGGCTCTAGGGCATCACCATTCTCCAAGTCACCCAGGCTGGCAAACTAAGCATCGTTCTTGACTTTTTTACTGTCTCACTTCTCATAGCCAATCAGTTGCAAAGTTCTATTGTTTCTAGGTTCACAATAGCTCTCTTATTCCTCTTCTCTCCTCCGAGATTGCCACTACCTCGGTCCGAGCATTCATCACTTCATGTTTATACTATTGCAATAATTTACTAATTAGTCTCCTTGTTTGGTCTCTCTCCATGCCGCTATCAAATTGATCTTCCTGAAATATGAGTTTTACCATATTCCTCCCCAATTAAATCAACACTAGGAGCTCCCTATCACCTCCAGGTTCAAATATAAAATCTTCTAAAGCCCTCCACACTAGCCCTTTCCTACCTTCCTGTCTTCTTGCTTTTTATACTCCCTCCCCATCCATTGCAATATTCTTTTATGCAATGATACTGGCTTCCTCACTGTTCTTTGCATTAGATATTCCATATCTCAATTCCCAGCCTGAACCTCTTTTTCCTCCAGGTTTCCTTCAAGTTTTCTCTAAAATTCCACCTTTTACAAGAAGCCTTTCCCCATTCCCCTTTAATATTGGTTCCTTTTCTTTCTTGATTATCTCCACTTTATCCTCATATATCTTATTTGTACATAGTTGTTTATATATTGTTTCTCCCATTAGACTGTAAGCTCTTTGGGAAGATAGTCCTTTTATCTTTTGTATTCCTAGCACTTAGCACAGAGCCTGGCACATGATAGATGCTTAATAAATGCTTATTGACTGACTTGCCCAAGCTCACTTATATAATAAGAGGGAGAGGCAAAGTTAGAGGCTGCATAAATTTCCTGTCTCTCTTTTTTATTTATATATATGTACATAAATATAAAATATGTATATTAATAAAATATTTAAAAGTATGTATATATACACATAAATATAAAAACATATACATACATTCATATAAACATATATACACATATATAAATGTAAGTATATATACACACATAAATATAAATATATACACATACATACACACATATATATATATAAAATATAAGTACATATATACATAAATATATATATATATATACATATATATATACATACATACACACACAGGTTTTGGTTTAAAGACAAAGCTACTAATCCTGATCAGTTCTTGCCCGAGCCCTATGCTAAGGAAGAGGAAAGACGGAAACAAAGCTGTCAGTCTTGGGGCTCCCAGCCGGATGGTGGGGGAGCAGGACCTCTCAGACCCCCAACACATAACTGGGCCGACAGCAGCATGCCACCAAATGCAGGGATACCCAAGGCACGATCCTTCCAGGAATCGAGAAAGACTACATACAACCCAAGGGACCAAACCAGTTGGAGAAGCCCATGGAGCGGGCCAGTTTGGAGGCCTTAAGCTGGCAAGGAAAGTCTGACCAGGAAAAGCTGCCCTCCTCCCTTTCTCCATCCCCGGCTGCGGCTCTACCCCTTAGGCCTGCCAGCCATTCCCGGAGCCTTACCTGGGGGCTGGGCTCGACTCAGCGCTACACCTCCCACCTCACCTTCCACCTCCCTGAGCCCGCCTGGCTCAGGTTACCAGCGACCTCGGGAGCTGGACTGGCCCAGGGCCAGACTAGACATTTTGGACTGGCCTGCCCCGCCCCACCCCACTCTTCTCCTCTCACCTGCCACTTCCCGGGTCCCTCCCACCTGAACCTGGCGGAGAAACGGGAGGGGGAGGGGCCTTGGGCCCAGCCTTTCCCAGCTGCCTCCACCTCTGGCTCCGGTCCTCAATCAGTGCACCCGCTCTCAATCCTTCTGCTCTGTAATTAAGGGCCCCAAGGAGACGCGGTGATGGATCCATCTCCTGCGTCAGGGGCAAAGCTGCCAGCTTGCCTGGGCTGTTACTCCAGGCCTGGAGACTCGTCCCTCTGCCCACCACCCCACCTGGTCTTAGGCCCAGAGCCATCCTCTCACTCTTAGTCCTTTCTCAGGGGAGGTGGAAGCCTGGTTCCAGGTGTTTGGAGGTTCCATTTGGAGAGTCACAGAATCACAGAATTTCAGAGTTGGAATTTCAGAATTTCTAAGTCTATAATTTATTGGTGGAAGGAGTTTCCACACCTATGAAATCACAGAATCACTTGAAATCATAGAATCACAGGTCTTTGACACATTTCAAGGCTGTGCTAGGTGCTGGGGCTACAATAATGACAAATTAATCGATCACTGTTTTCAAAGAGTTTACCTGCTACTAGTATTGAGGTCATGGGTGGGACCTCCCAGAACCATTTATTAACTAACTACAGGGCCCAGGAGGATCCTTGAAGACAGCCTCCATAGGATAGGCTGGGGCTGTTCCATTAACAGCTGGCCAGTTCAAAAGATACAGATCCTCCCGGTGGCCAAAACCCCAGCTCCAAGAAACCTAAGGGCCCAAGACTTCCCTGCAGCTCCACCAAAAGCTGGTGATCAAACAGTTTTTCAGACTTGCAGCTGACAAGGCAAACCGCAAATATTCTGGCAAATCTTCCTCTATCTTGAGACCTGAGGGAGTTAAGTAACAGTGGCCAATAAATCGTAGCCCCTTGAGGGATCTAGGAGTGAAAGTGAATTGGGGAGTTATCTCTTCTACTCCCCTCCATTCACAGACAAAACTGATACCTAAAGAAATTAAATGGCTCAGATAATTAGTATTAGAGAGAGATTTGAACCCAGAGCCCACGTCCTTTCCACTGAATCACAGACATGGCTAAAATAATCACAAAAAGACTTTTCTCACCACAGGAATTATTAGGTGTTGCTCTAAAGTCTGCCTTTATGTCAGACTGAAACCCATTGAGGATGAGGTTTAGGCCTGAGCAGAGAGTAAGCTGGTTATTCCCCAATTCCATTCCTGTTAAGAATGTGGAAAGAATATTATGCCCCTCATCTTTTAGCTTCTCAACCTAAGGGATTTTGCTGATTAGAGCCCCTACCTGGCCTTTGATGACCTACCTACCTCCTTTGTCTCAAAATCCCACGGGCCCTGAGCTGTCTTCATATTCTCCTTAGGCTCCTTAGGGACTTTGAGGAACCATTTACCTTCAAAGGTATCCCTAACCCCTCCTGCAGAAGTAGGGCACTGGGCAGAGAGCCACAAGTTATGGCAGCAACTGCATCTCTGCAAGGTGGCTAAAACCACTAGGAGATACATTTCCATAGCTGGCCACCAGAGAACAGGTCAGAGCCAGCCTACTCTACTCCCACTTCTCACCCCGCCTCCCCACTGGATAGGGCCAAAGAGAATCACATTCTCGCTTTGGATTTTATTTGACATTAAATGCGTTCTTAAAAGCTTAACATTGAACATCAATACAGGCAAATACAATTAAGTTCCTTCTTTAGCTTTTTTTAGTTTGTATTATTTCACAAATGTCTGTCCAGATTTCTTTGTGTATTTCTCACTTGGCAGTTTTAATTGCATTAAAATAGCCTGTTATATTATTGTGCCACAATTTATTCAACCCTCATTGATGGGCTTTTAGGTTGTTTTCACTTTTAAAAAATTACATGTAATTCTGTGATAAAAAGCCTTTGAGTGAATAGCTCTCAGAGAACATTCCCAACAATGGAATTATTGGGTCGAAGGGTATGATTTTGTAATGTTGATTAAATCGCATAGACCTTTTCCTTAGTGAGGGTTAAAAGGGCCTCAAACTAGCAAGGTTTGGCCCTTCCAAGTTCTAGGCTCACAGGTGTTTGAACTTGAAGGCATCTTATAGCAAGTCCAAACCCCTCATTTTGCTGATTAAATTATCTGAGCCCCACCATGAAGAAGTCGATTGCTCAAGGACACCCGACGAGTGACTGAGCCCAGATTCCAGCCCAAGTCTTCTGAACTCAGATCCATGTTCTCTGCCCTGGACTTCTCTAGTGCTCCTAAGGAAGCAGATCTCAGAGAGGAAGGTTCTCTGATGTGCTTCTCGAGAAGTTCTCTACTGGCTAGCCTCCCAGGGGCTTAGAGCTTAGGTGGAAAATCGATGGCATTTTCAAGGCAGTCTAACCTGGTGGAGAAAGGTCTCACGAGGGACTAAAGTGTTCTCAAGATGACAATTTACTGGGGGGAGGCAAAATGTAAACGATTCTGTTGAAAGTTGCTGCTGCTGCTGCCATTATTATCGTTCCTCCCTCCTCCTCAAATCATTGACATCATGAGGGTGATGATTATTGATCTTGAGTTGGGCTTACGTGAGGCAGTCATAACTGGACATAAGGGAAGGCACAAACATTAAGGAGGACTAGGAACAGCCTCTTACAGAAAGTGGGCTTAAACTAAGACTTAGCCAAGAGAGAAAAATGAGGAGGGAGAAAGTCACAAGTGTGGGAGACAGCCGGTGAAAATGTGCTCAGATAAAAGATGGAGTAACGTAGATAAAGCACTGGGCTTGGAATCGGGAAGACATCCTCATGAGTTCAAACCTATCTGTGTGATCTTGGACAAGTCACCCAGCTCTGTCTTCCTCAGTTTCCTCTTCTGTAAAATGAGCTGGAGGAAGTCAGTATCTCTGCCAAGAAAACCCCAAATGGGAGCATTAAGAATAGGACATGATTGGGCAACAGCAACAGGAGGATGGAGTAAGGAGGAAATGTTAAGAACAATAAAGAGGCCCGTGTTACTGGGTGGAAGAGTATGTTGAAAAGAGTAAGATATAAGAAGACAAGGAAAATAGAAAGGAGCTTTAAAAGCCAAACAGAATTTTATGTTTGATCCTAGAGGCAATAGGGAGCTACTGAAGTTGATTGAATAGAGGAGTACCCGATCAGATCTGTGATTTAGGAGATTTACTGGAGTAGGTAGAAACTTAAGACAAGGAGATCAATTAGAAGGATATGGGAGAGAGAGTGTTGTATTGAGAAAAAAAAAGACTGGAACAGTTTATAAAGAGGAGCACTGTGAAATTAGCCTGGAAAGGTATATGGGGACTTACTGTGAGCTGCTGTGAGGTAGGAACTTATATCTTTCACCAGGAGGCCTAGCCCAGGGCCATGCTCTATGGATATTAATTCTTAATTTAACTATTGAGGAAAGTCATTCAAGGCACTGCTGATCCTCTCAAGAGGCACCTTAAATCCTAAATGGAAAAACAAGACAATTTCCTTAAATGAAATGCTCTGAATTTATTTTTTTGTGATTAAATGGATTAGATGGAAGGAGTGAGGAATCCATCCCCAGATCTCTATTTTGTCAAATTGTCATTTATGACTGGGCTCCAATATGAAACAATATCTCACTTCCTCAGTGACAATTGTTAAGTCCATTACCCAGATTTCCTAAACCAGTGACCCAAGCTAGGAAACACGACCACGTCCTCCCCTTCTTGGACAGAGGGATGGAAAGTGTTCTAAATTATCTTTCTGGAAAGCCAGCCTCCGATGTTGGACACCAGAGGGCAGTGCTTCCCCTTTGGTTTGGGTTTGTTTTGCTTTGCTTTGTATTTTTACGGGCGGCAGTATCACTTCCATCCGTGCAGGAATTAGAACCCTAGGATTATGGTCTGAAAAGGAACTTCAGAGACCACCTAACAGAGTCCCCCTCCACCATTTTACATTTTCCAATCCTCACAAGCTCAAGGAAGCAAAACGAGGGTCTGAGCCCACTTTGACTGAGTCCCCATTGTAGGCCCTCTGTTCCCATCTTCAGCTCTCCAGTCCTTCAGATAACTGCTCTTGTAGCACAGCCCTTCATCCCCTATTCAAAAGCAAACATTGATTGGCTTCCCATCACCCCTAGGATAAAATACAGGCTCTTCAGCCTTCCACAGTTTAGACGCCACCGATTTTTCCAGATTTATTTTGCATTTCTCGACTTCATACACTCTGTTCTAGCCAAACCGGGGACTGTTTGTTCTCCAAACTTGGCATGCCATCTCCCCTATCTCCCTGTCTTCCCACCCACTGTTCCCAGGCTTTGGAATGCCTCCGATCCTCAGCTCATGTGCTCAGATTCAAACCTGTGGCAGGCTCAGGCCCACTAGGGCAATTTCCTCTCATTTTAGCAAAATGAATTCAATGTATTTTCCTTTAAGTTCTTTCTTTTGAATTTTAAAGACACTTTTTGAGATAACTGACAGTAGCTAGGACATCGCTATATTTTAATCAATCATTTATTTAACAGACAATTACAGAGCAAGACCTACAATTTCATGGGTAGACCATGCAAAGTATTGTCAATTTTCCCTGACTCTTACTCCCTGACTGCTTACACTGAAATGAAATAGCTGTTTCTCCATCTGTTACATGAGAATTTTGGACTAGCCAAAGCTTCTTAAATTGTGGGTCATATAACTGAATAAAAGGTTGTGAAATTATGATTTATTATCAGTAAAAGTTTGATTTTATACCTATTTTACATACCTATATACCTGGGACTCCATAAAAAATTTTTGGACAGAAAGGATTTGCAAATGGGAAAAAATTTAAGAAGCTTTGGACTCGACTACATCTAAGGCCTTTTTAAGTCATAACTACAGAATGGTAATAAGGCCTGTGTGCCAAGATGCCAATGTCCAGTGTGGAGGGTGAAATGCTTCTCCTAAAAGACCACCTTTGGCATGTGTCCTGGGTCATGACCCACAGACCCCCATCACCATAGTGTCCATCTTCCAGGCTCTGTCTTCTAATCCCCAAAGTGGTGAGTCAGGCTGTCTTAGAGATGGTTTGTCCACTGGCCTTTATCCCATTATAAGGGCCCCACCTGTGCAAGACTGTTTGTGGCAGCCCTTTTTGTAGTGGCTAGAAACTGGAAACTGAATGGATGCCCATCAATTGGAGAATGGCTGACTAAATTATGGTATATGAATGTCATGGAATATTATTGTTCTGTAAGAAACGGCCAACAGGACGATTTCAGAGAGGCCTGGAGAGACTTGCATGAGCTGATGTTCAGTGAAATGAGCAGAGCCAGGGGATCAATATACACAGCAACAACAATACTATATGATGATCAATTCTGATGGACATGGCTCTCTGCAACAAAGAATTGTCTCAAACCAGTTCCAATTGTTCAGTGAAGAAAGCCATACACACCCAGAGAGAGGGATGTGGGATCTGAGTCTGGACCACAACACAGCATTTTCCCTTTTTTTGTTGCTGTTTGCTTTTACCTGCCCAGAACCCACTGATGAATTATGTTCTGCCCCATGCCCACAGGCATCTTAACTCTCCCTCATCTTGCCCCCAGAACGGAACTTGCTCCAGGCAGCCGTTCCTAGTTTTAGCTCTGTTTTTCAGCTCTAAGTCCGATGTTCTCTTCCAGAAAGTGCATCAAATCTTGTGTATGCCCCGCGAGAGAAGCCAACGGGGACTGTGCCTTTTGTGTTTCTCCCTTTCCCTCCCGGCCTCAGCTCCAGTTCCCCAGGCCCTGATTCTGCCATATGAGTCCCTCCTTGTTTTCAGACTCGGGTCTCCCTCCTCCCCAGCCTCATCTTCCCTCCAGGGAGCCTTCTGGAAGCCCCTCCTGGTGCCAGCCTTTGTGTAAATACGGGCAGTGGTAGAGAGTAAGGGACTGATAAGAGGGGCAGGAGCCGGGCACCAGGCAAGCCAGCCCAGGAACAACTTCCCACACTGCACAGCCCAGCAAGACAGAGAGGAGAGGGACGGAATCCTGCCAATTGCAGCTTGTCCCCAGCTGCCCCCGCAGCCCTGCCAGCCCGGCCCTCTCTGGGCTCCTCTCCCTTGGAGAGAGCGTGGACGTTGCCTGCTGGCTAGGGTTTCATCGCTGCTTTTCCTTCCAAAATCATTTTCACTTCAAACGAGAAACAGTCCAGTTTGGGTGGGGTGGGCCCCCAAAATGAGGGAGGGGATTGAGGTCGGGGAGGCCTCCCTGCATTTCTCTGTCCCACATTTGGGACACGAACCAGGAAATTCCAGCCTGCAAGGGTACAGGCCAGAAGGAGGGTGTGGCCTAGCAGGCCCTTGCAGGGAGCCAGGGCATGTGGCTTCAATTCCTGCCTCCCCCACTGACTTATTTTAACCATGTCCTGCCCCAGCTCTGGGCCTTGGCTTCCTCCCCTGTAAAACAGGGACGCCTGAAGAGCAGAGGCGCCTCCAGGCTGGCTCACGACCTTTGGGCTGTCCAGCCCAGGATTCTGGTTGCCAGGGGTGATCCCCAGGGACATGCCATCTTTGAGATCCGTTTTAAAGGTAAGGCTCATGCAGCATCTCTTAGAAGTCACTTCTATATGTTTTTCATGATTTCACATGTATCACTGATATCATATTTCTTATATGGGTGAAGGACTGGAGGAAAAGAATTTGGGATTCACTTTTTTAATATTAAAAATAATATTTTTAAAAGAAAGGAAAAAGTCTTTTGTGACTGGCAATCATTAATTCATATAAGTACTTTCTGAATCCATTTCTATATATATATAAAGGCTTACTAGGTCAGTCTTGTCAGGATGCTATATTTAGAATGTCAGAGGAATAAATTCTTATTCTGTGTATTCAGGCAACTCAGAAGCTGACCACCTGATTTTAGCTGGTCTGTTCTATATAGGTAGATCTCACTGGCCTTGACCAAAATGACACTGGAAGGTTAAATGAGAAAAGGGCCTAGGAGCAAAACCAAACATATAGAAAGGCCTAAGGTGGCAGGAACACCGCTTAGCCTTGGAAATACACAGATGAAATAGTCCCTGTTCTCAATAAGCTTACTTTTTCCTGGAAGTATACAGCATGAACCTGATGAAGTAAAATAGGAGGGAGAAAGAACCCGAAGAAGCCTTCCTGGAGGAAATGGCACATTAAGTAAAAATAAAGATTCTGAGAGGTAGAGCTAGAGAAAGAGCATTCTGGGACAGAGAGGAACCCAGGGATAGAGAGGAACATTTAAACAGCAGTTTAATAGGAATGTAGAGTGAGGAAGAAAAGGTTGGAAAGGTAAGCTTATGAGATCATTAATTTAGATCTGAAAGAGTATGTTGGAAGCAGATCATGAAGGGCTTAAAATGCCAAGCTAAACATCATAGGTTTTTTTTAAACATTTTATTTTTCTAATTACATGTGAAGATAGTTTTCAACATTCGTTTTTTATAAGATTTTGAGTTCCAATTTTTTCTCTCTCCTTTCTTCCTATTCCCCCTACCCAAGACAGCAAGCAATCTGATGTAAATTATATATATGCAATCATGTAAACTTATTTCCACATTAGTCATGTTGTGAAAGAAGAAGTAGAACAAAAGAGAAACGTCACAAAACCCTCCAAAAGTGAAAATAGTAGCATCACAAATTTTGAGCCAGAAGGGGCCTTGCCTTGGGGGTCATCTAGTCAAATCCCCTCATTTTATAAAAGAAAATTGAGACCCAGAGATATTGAAGTCACACATCAGATGTTTACACTTTACTTAGAGGTAATAGGGAGCCACTGAACATTTCTGAGCAAAGGGACAACCCAGTCAGACCTGTGCCTTCAGAAGGATTATTTTGGCTGGGCATGGTGGCAGACTCCTATAACTTTGATGCAAAGGAGACTGAAGCTAATGGATCAGAGGAGCTCAGGGAGGAGAGAGCTGTTTTTTGTCCTTCGTTCTCAAAGAAGACCATGACATCAGGAGGGATGCCATGACATGCAAGTGAAGTGGATTTAAGGGAGGAAGGGCTGTGCCAGATCACCTGCCTCACTTTGTCCTCCAGAGCCATCTGGGGCCAGTGGCCAGAGATAGTTCAGGACAACTGGGGAGATGGCCCTCCCCATCTTTGCAGGCTGCATATGTCTAAGGGAATCCACTCCTTCACATGCCCCTGATTTCCAGCTTGCTTCCCTAGAGACTTCAGAGACTTTCTCCTTGGGTGAGATTGGGGTCTCTCTTGGTTTCAGCCGAGATCTCTTCTTACTCCTAGCAAAGAGAATATTGACTTGGGTATTTTCTGATATATTCTAATCTGCAGAATTCTGATTTCCATTTACTATTTGCTCAAATAAATGGGTTTACTTGCTGTTCACTATTTCTGGTGGTCTTTTATGTAATCAGCATTTTCCAGGAAGGGACCAAGATGATGGGTGTAAGTTGGGGGGCAACCCCTTCTCCTTAAGAACAACTAGGAAGGTGGCTTTTGTTTAAATCATATTCCGAGATCAATAATATTTGGAGAAGCAGAACTTCTAATTCTAGTCCATTATGCCCCTCATGAACTAGAAAAAAATCACTCAACCTCGTGTGGTTCCAGATGCCCCTCTGCTTCTCTCCCCATCTCAACTAATATGTTGATGATGATACAAGTGCTATCTAAGGCACTCCTTTTCTCAGAAAGAGTCCATATTTCTGATCATAGATATTCATGCCTCCTAAGAGACTCACGAGAAAAATTTTGACAACTTATATGAACATATATAGTTTATGTGAATGCATATACATCTTATATATAAAATGAAGGGTTTAGACTTAATCACCTCTTCTAGTCCCAAATCTATGGTCCTAGAAATAACTGAGTGAATGAGTACTCTAGGCAGAATTAGGCAAAATAATAAATTGGTTGGGAAATTTTATTGGATGAGAGGACCTAACTTCAATTCTTGTCTGTTTTTCACCACCATGCACAAATAATTGAACATCTCTGGACCTCAGTTTCTGCATTTGTAAAATGAGAGGGTTGGACGATCTGACTTCTAAGGTACATTTTGGTGAATTTATGATCCGAAATACCATCTGAAAAGAAATAGTGCTAAGTCCTAAACCTTGAATTCTCTCTGCAACTTTCCTAAATGGAGGCTATCCAACCTCTGCTTAAAGCTATCCAATGATAGGGAATTCACTGCCTCATGAAGTAGATCAAATGTTTCCAGGCTAGTTTATAGAAAGCCTTCCATACTAAGATTAAGTGATTTGGACTTTGTTCTAGAAGCATCAAAGGTCTCTTGAAGGCTTTTGATAGAAAGATGACATAAGAAAAGACCTTTTTAGGAAGATGAATCTGGTGCCATGTACATGAAGAAAGGAAAGAAGAGAGATATTGGAGAAGAGAGAACCGGTCGGATCCAGTGACCTGGATCTAAGGTGATAGGAACTTTAAACTGGAGTAGTGATGAGGGAACAAAATAGAAGAGATGGAAACAAAAAAAGGGGGAAAGCCACAGGTTGGCTAGATGTTTAAAACCAAATGGTGAACCTGAGTGCCTAGGGAAGAAGAATGAGGAGTTGGGAGGAGGAGGTTTGGAGTAAAGATGCAATGAAATTGGTTTTGGGTGTACTGAGTCTGAAGCCAGGCAAAGCTATGTTGGAATCATTGATTTAAAGGACCTCCAGATTTGGGAGATCTTGGTGTGAAGGTGACAATGGAAACCAAGGGAGTGGATGAGGTTACTGGGGAGAGAATGTAAAGAACCAAAAGAAGAGGGCACGTCCTCGCCTTCCCTCTGGCTCCAGATGGGGTACAGCTCAGGTACAATGAGCCCCTGAAATGATTCAGCAAAGCCCATATGAGCCTTGAAAGGAAGCATTGTGTGCCCTGAAGGTCAATTCCCAGGGAAGAAAACTGAAACCCTCCTGGGGACCAATGGGCAGGCGCCTGAAGCCAGCAGCCCACACCCCCACAGACTTTGCACATAGTAACCATTCAATAAATATTTGTTCAGGGACTGAAGCCTTTCCTGCCTGCCCCAGGACACCCTGTCCCACCCCTTCCCATTATCCCCAGTGTCTAGCATCTTCACTCTCTCTCTCTTTAGAAGCCCCTTTCCCATTGCCTACCCACACACTCCATTCTCCCAATTTCTGAAAAGAGCCTCCCTTTTTGTCTTCCTTTCTTGCAGGCAGACTTTTCCCACAAGAGCAGTCCTGGCTCCATTTCTATGCCATTACCTTCCATGATCCCCTTTCCACAATCTGATATGGGATCCACCAACGGCCTCCTCATCCCCAAGTCCAGTGACTTTCTCTCCGTCCTCATTCCCGTTGTTCTGCTCTGGAGCATGTGGCTGTCTCTTTGTGAAAGCTCTCTGTCCATGCCTCCAGAAACCCCTTCCCCCTTCCTCCTCTGAACTCTTATGACATAAATATCCTGTATAACCTTTGGAAAGAAATAGTGCTAAGTCCTAAACTCTGAATTCTCTCTGGAAACCTCTCTCTGCAAATTCCCATTCTTCTGCCTAAAGATATCCAGGAGACTGAATGTTTTCAGGCTAGTTTATAGATAACTTTCCATGACAGAATAACATATCAGAGTTAGAAGTGGGCCAGAAGACGTCTAGTCCACACTGAACCTGAACAGGAATTTCTTCTGTTATATTCCCAACAAATGGTCATGTAGCTTCTGCTTAAAGACCTGCAGTGATGGGGAGTTCACTACCTGATAAAACGTAATAATATTTTGTGACTGTTGTGATTGTTGGGGAAAATCTTCCAACATATTATCTGGATCGCTGATTTGACACTAAAAGTATTTAATGTCCCTAACAGTTATTAATTTGGCATGTTTAGGACATATTTTTCCTATATAGAATATCCAGATTGTGAAAGACAAAGCTATAGTAGGGCGAGACCATCAGAGGTCTTCCTCTAATTACCAATGTGAGGGAAGAGTGCTTCCTCTACCTCCCTAAACTCCCCTACTTCTGTTTGGACCAGGAACTTGTGGACCCCAAGAGTCAGGCCCGCATCTCACTCCCTTGCCATGTCCATCCTCATCCAATATCCTAGAGCAGCATGTCCCTGCTCCATGAGAATCTTGCTCCTCTCCTGGAACCAACTTTCCATCATGAGTGTCCCTCTCCCCAGCCCGTATCTGCTACCTTCCCATCCTCCCCCTTCTTCCAAGAGGGTTGTCCAGTAAGATAAGCTAAACTCTGTGCTCCTTGCCCCTCTCTCCCCTTTACCTTCTCTGTGGTTACCAGACATAATTCTGCCACAGAGCTTCTGTCCTTTTCCTGGGGTCCATCTTCAGCGAAGGTTTGCTCTTCTTTTGTCCAGTCACTATACTTTCCATCTCCGCCAGAGGGTGAACCAGGGAGCCCTGCTTCATGGGAATTGTTTGGTGAGGCATGGGGACTTTCGCCTCTGCACCTTTACCTTTCCTTCTTTCCTGCATCTTCCAATGCCCAGGAAGGTCACCTTCAGACATTTTTCTTCCCCTTCCTCCAATTCTTCTCCAGGTATCAGAATCCCAAGCTATGGTTCTTGGAAATGGACTGGCATTTGGAGGTATTGGCTGTGTAACTGTGCAAATCATTTAACTTCTTTGGACCTCAGGTTCCTGATCTGTAATATATATATATATATATATATATATATATATATATATATATATATA